>WNWK01026645.1:0-27143 GCA_009830355.1 Cherax destructor | reverse complement strand
CAGGTATAACAGGAAGGGCACTGGAATGGATCAGGGAATACCTCAAAGTGAGGCAACAACGGGTCATGGTGCGTGGTGAGGTATCACAAGGGGCGCCTGTGACGAGCGGTGTACCGCAGGGGTCAGTCCTAGGACCAGTGTTATTCCTGGTATATGTAAATGACATGACGGACGGGATAGACTCAGAAGTGTCTCTATTAGCGGATGATGTGAAAATGATGAGGAGAATCACATCGGAAGAGGACCAGGCAGGGCTGCAAACAGACCTGGACAAGCTCGACATCTGGTCTAGCAATTGGCTTCTCGAATTCAATCCCTCCAAATGCAAAGTCATGAGGATCGGAGAAGGGCAAAGAAGACCGCTGACAGAGTACAAGCTAGGCAGACAAAGGCTACAAACCTCGGCAAAGGAGAAAGACCTTGGAGTGATTATAACGCCGAGCACGTCTCCGGAGGCACACATCAACCAGATAACTGCGGCAGCATATGGGCGACTGGCAAACCTAAGATTAGCGTTCCGTTACCTTAACAAGGAATCGTTCAAGACACTGTATACCGTGTACGTCAGGCCCATACTAGAATATGCAGCACCAGTCTGGAACCCACATCTGGTCAAGCACGTAAAGAAACTAGAGAAAGTGCAAAGGTTTGCGACAAGGTTAGTTCCACAACTCAGGGGTCTGTCTTATGAAGAAAGGTTGAGGGAAATAGGACTAACAACACTGGAGGAAAGAAGGGTCAGGGGAGACATGATAACGACATACAAAATACTGCGGGGAATTGACAAGGTAGACTGTGACAGGATGTTCCAGAGAGGGAACACAGAAACAAGGGGACACAACTGGAAGCTGAAGACTCAGATGAGTCAAAGGGATGTTAGGAAGCATTTCTTCAGCCACAGAGTAGTCAGGAAGTGGAATAGTCTAGAGAAAGATATAGTGGAGGCAGGAACCATACATAGTTTTAAGACAAGGTATGATAAAGCTCATGGAGCAGGGAGAGCAGAGACCCAGTAGCAGACAGCGAAGAGGCGGGGCCAGGAGCTGAGTCTCGACCCCTGCAACCACAATTAGGTGAGTACACAGACACTCAGAACGAACCTCAGCCCAGCACTCGGACACTTCCTAGAGAGTTGCAGCAGAACAAACAATACTACAAGAAATAAGTATCTGATATACCCCGTGTTCGACTTAACCTTTTCAAGAATTCCATGTAAATTGTATACTTATTTCACTTTACAGATTTATTTTCATTGCAGTGGGCTCAGAGGTGCTGATTCAGCTAAAACTAATAGAAGCTTTAAATATACTAGACTGATTGTAAATGACTGGGAAACCATGATTAGAATCATTCATGATTCTCAACTTTACAATGTTTTTTTTTTTATACACATCAGTATATTATGTAGAACTGAACTTAGGATAACCCAATAATTCAAACACTTGTGTACCCTTATGACCATTGTAAAACGAACTGTGTTATGTACATAATATATAAACTCAATAAAGAGCTTCAGAAATAATTATGATAAGGCCCAAGATGAATCTCGACCCCCGCAAACAAATCTGTGAGGAAACTTTTGATTTGGTATAATTAGACCCTTTACAGTATTACAAAAGTTTCCCCTATGATGTATAAAAGAAAACAAAGCTTAAGTTTAATAATCAAAGAAAACCAACTTTTAATGGTAATCTACTTATGTGTACAGATACACATAAGTACAATTATCATACATAGTAACATGTGTAAATTACCAAGGATAACCCCCAGAAAGTCAGACAAAGTGATTTATTTCCACTGGGGACCTTGTAATATATTAGTATTATTATTTAAAGCCTAGTTGTAACTTACTTCAGTTTATGATTGTAACTACAAATATATATATGTAAAATTGCAATGAAATAAAATTTACTTTACTTTACTTACAGCAACTCAAAGTTGCAGAGTCAAAGCCAACAAATATTCAATGTCTGAACATTAATACAATGATCTTTCTCTCTTTCCTGCTTAGTTTATAGTGACTAGAGTATTCTACTGCATAAAGCAGTACCTGATAAACTCGATCTTACCTAAAAATGGCACATGTAAAAATGTCACAGATAACAATGGCATAAGTGAAAAATATAAAAATAGCGCACCTAACCTAACCAGCACCTATACCTATCCTTACCTGTAATAATCAAATTCTAACCTAACCAGCTTAGTTCGGTGCTCGTGGCTCAATTTGGGTGCTCATGGTTCAGTTGATAGCCGCTCAGCTCACACTGAGGGACACCGAGGATCGATCTCAGCACAGGTGAAACGTTGGGCATGTTTCCTTATACCTACTGCCCCTGTTCGCCTAGTAGGTACCTGACCGAGTATTGGTCTACTGTTGTGGATAGCATCCTGGGAGAAACATCTAAAGAACCAATAGAAAAAAGTCTCCCTAATATAATTGACATTATTTGGTATACCTGGAGGGTATTCTGGGTGATTAACCCTCCAGGTTAAAAATCCGAGAAAAATCTTATCTTAACCTAACATGTAATATTTTCTAACCTAACCAGCATCCATATCTAACCTACATTAATCTGACTTAGCCTAACCAGCATCCATCAGTTATATATATCTACATGTGCAACTATAACAAGATGTGCATTTTTTCTACTTTTTCCTTGAGTCATTTTTACTAGTGCCATCTTAACCTGTGCCATCTTAACCTGTGCCATGTTACCTGTGCCTTCTTACATGTGTCATCTTGCTGTGCTATTTTTATGTGCCATTTTTGTTATAGCACCGATAGTTAAAGTGAGGGAAGAGATGTTGAGTTAAAGGGAAGAAACAAATGATATACTTGCCAAGGATCAGTTTCCAATGTTGTTGATATACGTTAACCACTTTGCTTCGAGACATTGTTTATGAAAGCTCAACAAGTTAACGTCACATGAATATACCATGTAGACAAAGGACTTAGTGTCCCACCTAACTCTTTTATACCTTCAGGTGAAGTCAAAGAATTCCCACAGAATATGAAGAACATGCTTCATGTGCTTAAAGAGCTCGGCCGAAATAATTTATATTAGCTTCTCGGCCGTGTAGAAACGTATGGGCCTATCTCTTCCACACTTGCTGCTCCTTTTCACCTTGCAATATATTGCTACCTGCCTATTAGTCGACTATTGTGAGTAGCATTATGGGGGGGGGGATGCTGGTATACCTTAGGGCTGAGCTTCGATTTGAGATGAGATACGATTATAGCTCCTAGCTTGTAAACTGAATGTTTTTTTTTTTTCCTTCGCATAAGGATCTCTCATGTTTTCTTACCGCTTGATCTTGAATGACTGATCCCCTTCAAATCTTAAACTGTTTTCTTTAATGTCTACTTCACAGTGGAAATATCACCGAGTTCATGTTTTGGTCTCGATTATTATACAGTCAGTTGACACTTTCTCTGCCGTCTCATAATACACTTTTTCGTGTCCGCTATTGTCTCTCTCCTATGCTCCACTATACTATGGATGGTATTTATTTCCATAATGGTATATGGTCTGTTTCTATATTTAATCTTCCTCTCGCCAAATACCCAAACTTGTCCTACTGGAATTTAGCAATTGTAAGTAAAATACACAGACGAGGTTTGATAAAATACACAGACGAGGTTGACCTCAACATCAAGCTTTATTAAATGCTATAAACAAACGTCATCTGATAATAAAGTCGTCCATACTGCTTGTGTATTTTTAACTTACATTATTTAAGCCTATGCTAGGCAGATGTAACTCACCCACCCACACCCACTCGTTTATCTATCCAGCTTATTTTTAAACCTATCCAAGGTTCGTGCTTCAATAACGCTACTTGGGAGTTTGTTCTACTCATCCACAACTCTGTTGCCAAACCAGTGCTTTCCTATTTCATTTTTAAATCTAAATTTGTCACACTTGAGTGCATTGCTGCGAGGCCTATCTTGGATATTTTCAGCACGTTATTTATATCCCCTTTATTTATTTCGGTTTTCCATTTGTACATTTTAATCATATCTTTTCAAATTATACGCTTGTCCAGAGTGTGCAAATTCATTTTATTCACTAGCTTTGTGTGGCGTGCGCTGAGTACGTTCATGCCAAATAGTTGTGTTTATCACATAACTATTGGCATGCCCTCTCCACCAGTGAACTGGCAATTCAGAGTATAGCAGTTCTGGGGCCCCACTGTTGTATTTATTGTCCAGTTCATTCCACCGATCAGGTGAGAGCACGCTTCCCCAGCCAAGGTGACATCATACCTCTCTACCTGGCTGGGTGGTAGACTTTCGCCTACACTGGTCGAAACCACTCGTTGCTTTGAGTAGCTCTTGGTTTACTTACCTTTATACACCTAAATTATTATCCTAACCTTGCAAATATTGTAAATAAATGGTGAAGGAATACTTTGATAAAGAAATCCATCCCCTGCTGTTTTTGCCTTGCCCTTTTGATTGCTATATATAGGTGACTGTTTACGGCCAGGTGCAACAGGCCTTTCATTGCTACCTGTGTTCGTAATACTTTGCAAGAAAGATTTGCTATAGTGGATCAATATGTCTCAGCCGTCTTATTTCACTACCTACTACCGCCAACCTCTGGCTGTCTCTGACGGTTCGCACTAAAAATGGCACTGGTAAAAATAGCACAAGTGAAAAGTAGGGAAAATTACTTTTTTTTTGCGTATGATAATATACAAACTGTATGTATGCTGGTTAGGGTAGATTAGATATGCATGCTAGCTAGATAGGTTAGGTTATGTATGGATGCTGGTTAGGTTAAGTTAGGAGTGCTGTTTCTTACTACACCTCACTTCTTGTGACTAGCTCTATCCCTCACATTAAATATGACTTCACAAAGCTACTGAATACTTAACTAGTACACTCTTGATCCAAGTAATTGGATCTACCTTTTTCCTTGGATAAAATCTAATTAACCCCCACCCCTCTCGCTTCTTCATGGACATCAACAACAATACTAAAATAATAATAATTAGTTCATGCTGAAGCTAATCACAATTTAACAAATGGAAAAGCCTGGTGTAAGAGGGGTGGGCTGGAGCAAGACCTGACTAGCATGAGCCTATTGCAGTACTTATGTATTATGTTTTGAAATGAGAAGCACATCCTGTGGAAGCGCCCTCCCTCTCTCCCCCAAACTTCCACCCCAAGTTAACTAATCGTATCTCTCACACACTCATGACAGTTGCCAGGTTCTGCAACACACTGAGAATACTACAACCTGTTATCTGTCACTAAGTGACCCACAAAACAATAGACTGTTGTTCTGGTTTTAGGTACAAATACTAATTAAAAACATAAGAATATGTCTTGCACTTCTATACTTCAGTCACACATCTTCCCTCATTATACGTCATTAAAGAGTGTGTAGGTTCGCATAAAAATTCATTATAAAGTTTATTAATCTTGTCACTCTTCTCTGTATGTTTTACAATACATATATATTAATTTTTCAATATGTAGACCAGAACTGTCACATTTTAAATATGGTCTCACTAATCATATGTGCAGCTGTAAAATCACCTTTGGACTGTTGTTGCATATATTTTTTTCGTATGAATCCAAGCAGTCAGCCTTATTCAGGATGATTAGGCACTGCTGTCTTGGCTTCAGATCTCTGCTTATCAAAAATCCCAAATGGTAGGGTTATTTTCATTCTCGAGAATTAAAACTTGCTCTTTTTTCACACTAAATGTCTGCCACTTTTCCGACCACAACATCAGCCTGTTTAAGGTGTCCTCAGGTTGTTCAAATCTATATATCTTTGGTTAGGCCTCATTTAGATTATGCTGCACAGTTTTGGTCACCGTATTACAGAATGAATATAAACGTTTTGGAAAACGTACAAAGGAGGATGACAAAGTTGATCCCATGTATCAGAAATCTTCCCTATGAGGATAGACTGAGGGCCCTAAATCTGCACTCTCTAGAGAGGCGTAGAATTAGGGGGTATATGATTGAGGTGTATAAATGGAAAACAGGAATAAATAAAGAGGATGCTAAAAATATCTAGCCAAGACAGGACTCGCAGCAATGGTTTTAAGTTGGAAAAATTCAGATTCAGGAAGGATATAGGAAAGCACTGGTTTGGTAATAGAGTTGTAGATGAGTGGAACAAACTCCCGAGTACCGTCATAGAAGCTAAAATGTTGTGTATTTTAAAAAATAGGTTAGATAAATACATGAGTGGATGTGGGTGGGTGTGAGTTAGACCTGACTAACTTGTGCTACTAGGTCTGATGCCGTGCTCTTTCCTTAAGTGAATGTGACCTGACCTGACTGGGTTGGGTCATTGGCTTAAGTCGTTAGGAGACTTGGACCTGCCTCCCATGGGCCAGTAGGCCTGCTGCAGTATTCCTTCTTTCTTATGTATCTTCCTCTGAATTTATGTGATGACCTAGTCTTGTGTCACCAGTTAATTGTCTAATGTTTTTCTTCCCTAATTAAGGTCTTTAATGCACCTTGTAAACAACAAGGGGACTCAAAACTGATCCCTCTAACTGGTCCACATTCTGATTTCATCCCAATTATAATTATGTAAGTTTATTTAGGAACAGGTACACATAAGTGCATTTATCATATCTAGTGTAAATTACCCAGGATAACCCAAAAAAGTCAGTGACTTATTTCATGGTCTACTGTCTCGGATGTCTTATTAAAGAGAGCCAGTAAATTTGTCAGTAAATTTGCAAGAACGATCACGGCCTTAATATTTGCAAGTGATAAATAGGCTTTAAACTTCAAAAATAATATGAAACAGCTGTCTTTGACCAATGAATATGTATTATGAATGTAATGTTTAATTTACCAGCGCAGTAAATATTTAGTCGTAATAGCAATTACAATATTACACCCAACATACGCTGTTTATCAGCAGTGACAGAATATCAATACATACATTGTGTGATGCGTACAAACTTGTAAGAGTGAAGGATAAAAACCCGGCAGGACAAAGTCTATAACTTAACCTAACTTAGCCTAACTGACCAGTTTATCTTACTTTACACTTCACTGCAGGCCTTTTGTCCTAGGTTTTTGTCTTGGGGATTTTGTCCTTATGGGCTTTTGTTCGAATCACGAATTTATTTACGAGAACACAGTATATGGGTACCATATGGCAATTTAAATTTATATACTAATTTCGCAAGTCTTTTTTATTTAAATTATGATACAAAATGCATATCGTATGGATTTACCCTATATAATGGTGCTAGAAAAATTAGTGAAGCCCTTATACACCGAGAGTTGTGTATGTATATACAGAAGTGTAAATATATTGGTGTTTATACAGTGTGATTTAATTCCTAATTTAATGTACAGGTGAATTATAGTCATAGTAGACGTGCAGTCTATATAGGCCTCAAGCCTAATACACTATTAATCCACGTTTCATGTGTCAGTCACAACTCGCTCTTCGGTTAATCATCCAGTATCAGAACTTGAAATAAAAATTGTGTGATATATCAATATCAATGGAGAGACTTTGTAGCAAAGCGAACAAAGGTGGCCCAATATCGGCCCAGAGATCGCAGGCTGAAGCTCGTCATGTGACTTGGGCGGCTCAGGGTGCTGCAGTGTTGCCACGTCTCGCATTCCTCCTCTTCACCCTACAACACTCCGTCTGTCGGACGTACGAAGGATGGTATATTTTGAATGAATTACCTTTCTTCTCATCGGACTTAATTGATACATATAATATAGTCACGTTTTTGTTTAGGTTTCTTGTTCAGTGGTAGAAGTTTAAAAGATTGATTGTGTGGAATGCATACTAGATATGTTTTCCGGGAGACCAGGGCATCAGCAAAGAAAATCGAATATCCAACCTTCTGCTTGTTGGGGTGTTGCAGGAGCAGTGTTTCAAGTATTATAATTATTACTAATAGTAAGACTTATTAAGTGACAAAGTTATGTTTGTGGCTGTCGCAACTGCTGCACCTACTTGTATTTTAAAAATTGTACATTACGATTGTGAATTATACTATTCATATTACACACTTTGTAGCCAATGGTAAAGAGTCCAATTTTATAACTAACTGATGAGTATATAATCACTAATAGTTTTAATACACCACCTGAAATTAACTTACCTTACACTATTTTACACTGTCACAGTAAGAGGGAACAATGTTGACCTAGCATCCCAACACAGGATGGTTACTTAAGTCTTGTTCCCTCATGGGAAGGTAGGTTCCTTCATGGTGGTGAAGAGGCTCTCCATCCAGGAAATTGGACCAATCCTCCCTTTCCTTAAATCGAACCAGATTGCATCCCATTCCCTCAATCTCCGTATGACCCATAACGGGTTTAGCTCTCATGAATAAATGGCTAGATGTATTTCGATGGCTGCGCAGTCCAAGGAAGCTATCCATGTAAGCTCAACCCCCTCTGACTTGATGCAGCCAGATATTAAAATGTGTATGTGTACTCACCTGTGTGTGGTTACAGGGGCCAGTTCACAGCTACTGGCCCCACCTTTTCGCTGGTTGCTACTAGGTCGTCCGTCTCTCCCGGCTTCAAGAGCCTTGTCGTACCTCGTCATTACGCTATGTATGGATCCCTCCTCTACCACTTCATTCTCCAAATTATTCAACTTAAGAAACATTCTGTCCCTGTTCACCTTGTCAATTCCTCAGTATTTCGTACGTCATTATTATATCCTCCCTTGTCATCAAATTGAGTTCCCTTTAAGCATAAGTAAGTAAGTTTATTCAGGTATACACAAATACAGTTACATAGATTATCATACATAGCATATGTATAGAAAACCTAGGATAACCCAAAAAAGTCAGAGTGACTTATTTCCATTGGGGTCCATTTAATACCTTAATATTATACACTGTAGGAGATATGTTATTGTACTATAAAGGATATATACTAGGAATAAGGTAAAAAAAAGTAAACAGTATTAAATATGAAGACATGAACTACCGTATCAGCTTCACACTTATGATCACAAGCATATGCATACTTGTACGTATATATGTGCGTATGTATACATGTGTTTAAGATTTGTAGGTATATACCTCTTGATACTTCATATGTATATATGTGAGACTGTAAACATCTGGGTATGTATTATTGTATGCAGTGTATGCATGGATATGTGTGCAAATGTTTACATGTTAATACACAGATTCCAATGACTCCGAATTATTTTTAACTAATTTAGAGTACGGACAAATTTACCGACACTCGCAAATTAAACTTAATGGGTCATGTCCTGCCCATAAGAAGCATCAGTCATTAAATATGAAGACGTTCAGAAGACATCAAATCAATTTAACGGAATAAAAATTTCATTCTTTTTAAATGTAAAACTGGCAGCTGCGCACCTGCACTTAAATTTCACTCTCCGCCGTCGTCGATTTTGGTGTGCATGTTTTTGAACCTTTGAAGCCAAGCAGCACAGGGTTCTGGACGTAATTAGTCATTCCAGGTAGCTGGGAATGGGTTCTACATCTTTGGTCATACAGTACCTGGACCTGCCAGTTGTTCCAGGAACTTTGCCCTGGTTACCACAACCCAGCGTTGAAAATTTGAAGCCTCTTGGATGAAGTCTTGTGTTATGAGCGAAATGAAAGCTAAAATTTAGAGAAAGGAAAAAATAAATAATGGTTCTCCTTCTGGAATACCTAATAATATTTATAAGCTTGTAAAATTTGCCAGCTTATGGTAGCAGACTTTACATTTGTCTGTAGGCTGCAATGATGATGGCGATATTCATTATTTTAGATATTTAAAAAATAATTGTTGAAAAATGTCAAGCAAGTCAGTTCATTAACAAAATTCATCAACTCTTCAGAAGTGTCAAAACTGAAATAGGCACAACAAATTTTAAAGAGCACAACTTGAGTAAAACAAATCATATACGTATGTGGTTAATATTTATATTTACATTCTTAAATAATGACTTATTTACCATGTAAATTGTTGCAACTATTAGAGGGGTAAGACACATGTATAACTCTTAGGACATTAAGGAAACATTTCTCCCTGTAGGACCTTTGTCACCTTTACAGAGTTTGCTGAAAACAGTGCCACTTGGTCATAAATTTCGTATACATATGTACCCGGCCTGTGTGCAGCACTGTTTACCTAGAGGAATTCGTGTACAGTCATATATTAATTGGAGCAATTTCACAGGAAATCTCGAGTCTAGCAGCTCTCTAGAAATAGTCCAGGACTGCTTTGAGGAACAATATGTGGAAAACCCAACTAGAGGAAATAACTTGGTTCTGGCTAACAAAGAGTCTCTGATAATTAATCTTGAGGTTAATAAAGAGCTCGGAGAAAATGATCACAAATCAGTTAGTTACAATTTCTCATAGAATTTCCTAAATAACGTTAGTTAAGATCCCAGATTTTCATGCTGCTAACTATATGGCGCTAAGGGTTTACACACACAGGTAGACACAGGTAGACACACACACTGTGTGTGTGTGTGTGTGTGTATTATATTCCAGCTACGCACGGGCGTTCATACCTAATCTATAATGTGGTGTACAAATTAAAAATATGAATAAATAAATGGGATATAAATCAAGCCCTGAAAATATGTAATTAAGACAGTTGTGAGTGGAACAAACTGCCAAAAATTAGATACAGTACTGTGTGTCTACTGTGATCGACCATATATAAATGTTACAAGATTAGAACATGAACTGTGTTTACCTAACTTGTCCATAATGCAGAAGTGTTTTGCTGTCATACTTCATAACACAGGATATACTCCAGGATGGGTTACTTCAACAGGACGATGACAGCGTCGAGCATTCAACTAGGACTGAGTATGTTGAAAATTGTATAAAATACCAACAAGTTGATGATTAAGACATGCAACAGTGTCCTCGAAACGTTTCAACAATAAAGATACCCAACTGTTGCACATGCGTCTTAATCGTAGGACTGAGTAACCACTGCAGCCTCTACAAGCTTATATTTGGGGTAGCTTTAATAATTGGTTAAACATGTCAACCGAAGAAAATATAGTTGGTGCTAGTAGAGTCTGCTTAGCATGTCAGTGGCCTACTGTAGTGTTCCTATTTTTTCCTATGTACTTACCAATCCAAGCAAGTAAAAACTCATTGTTGTAAAACAATTCCGTAAATGGTTTCTGAGCCTAAACTTTACGATGGGACAGGTTAGATTTCAGTCAGCTATGGATGGGAATCATGGGAGCCTTAGTCTCTCGAGCCACAACTGTCATAACCCCTACATGCTAGGTTTAGTCTGGGTGCTCTAGCTCTTTCACTCTCCCCCCTTCCTCCTCTGAAACACATATACACTCGACCAATGCAACCACATATAGGTGAGTACACACACACACACACCAGCGAAGAGGCGGGGCCAGGAGCTGTGACTCGAAGCCTGCAGCCACAAATAGGTGAGTACCCATGAACATTCATTCGTTTCGTATCCTCACCGGTTTCACATGCTGGCTCACGTCACCATACATCATACAGGGTCTCCGTTGTACAGTAATGTATATGTTACGGAAGACATATCAGGATAATTCACTCTTTTTTCATTGTTCAGAAGTTATACATGCTAGTGAGGCTTGCATTAACTACTAATGAAACACTGGCTACATGGTTAAAGAGTAGGTGTTTAACATGGTGTGGCAGCTTTAATGTGTAGTTTGGTCATGAGAGGCAGTGGTGGCGGGTGATAGTGCTTCCTCGCACTCTTGCCGACCCCACCACACAACCCCAACTACACATACCCTCCCCACACACACCTCCCACACACACCTCCTGCTACAATCACACTTCCAGCCATACCCCACACATCAGCTCGCTTGGCTTTCTACCATTATTTCCTACTTTTCCCACTTTGACGACGGGATGGGAGTAGACTACGCTGAAATATCTCATTCGCCAACTATCTTCATGTGGCCAAGGTTGAGGAAACACCTGAAACATTGGCATTGGGAAATTTTAAGGGTTTATTTTTTATCCAACCATTGTGTTTGATAAAGGAAACAGTGGAGGAGAGTTGCCAAGCTTGGTCATTGCACTAATCACGAGTGTGTTAAAGGATTGTGCGAGATGATTTGATCGGGGCTTTCCCAGTTTAGTGTTTGAAATACAGCATAAATCACTTTCATTTTATGGTTCGCTCGTCTCCTGTCTACAGCAGTAGACAACAAAATTCTTTTGTGCGCTTGTAAACTTCACGCAAAAAGAAAATATACATAGCCTGGGATCAGACTCAAGGTACAGTGTGTTAGTAACAATACCTTCGTGTTGGTTGTATTAAGGAAGTGTTTAGCTCTTCATGTTCATCCTTTGAAAAATTTTATGTATGTGTATATAGGTATCGTGTGCACTGTAGGTTGCAATTCATGGCCTTCTGTGAAAGGTCGTTCAAGAAATGTGTTCTTTGGTTTCTGTTACCTGTAGTTGCAGAGTATTATAGTATAAAGAAATTTTTGTCAGGGTTTGTGTGTGTGGGTCAATACTCCATATTTAGTTGTATATGGGATTGTTTTCCAAGGGGGGGTGTGTGCTGGATTGTATATTGGAAGTGTTAAGCTTTTAATGTTTATCCTTTGGGACATTATACTTTTGTGTATATGGATGCATGGTGAAGTATTTTTAAGGGGATGAGGATGGAAAGGTTGTTATCAAGTATATTGTGTTTAATGTAATCCAGCATGGGAGTATATATATTATTACATATACGTTTTATGTGTTATATGTCTCAAGTTTGTCATATTACGTGTGTTTGTTGCATTGGGGTAGCATGTTTTGTCTTATGACCTTAAACTTAAGTGATTGCACATTGGTGGAATGGTGATGTTATTAGAAGAGCTTGTAGTTGTTTAGGTGAGTCTAGCAGTGTATACGTAGAATTACAGGTTGGTTTTTGTATATATTTGTCTGTTCTGGCGAATGACAGGAATCTTGTTGTGTTTTGTAATATTTTTATGATAAGGTGATTTTGGTGTAGGGAAGTTACAAGATGCAGTTTTTGGCTTAGATGCAGGCTATTATGTACATGGTAATATATATGTCATGTTTTGTATTTTGTAGTTTCAATAAAATATAAAAAAAATAAAAAAAAAAAATAAAAAAATACCTTCGTGTTTCATTGTCGGAACATCCCAATTCGCTTATTTCCATTCGGTTTTCTGCCTATTATGTCTACTCTCAAAAAAGCCTAATATTCTTATTTTGTCTTTTGGGTGGGTAAAAAAAACATTAGACCATCATTTAGCAAGTTTACAGTGCATGTTACCACAGAAAATGGTTAGTTGTTTGGGTACCATATGTAAATACGTACTGTAATATTCCTTACCTCAAAAATACCCAATCCCCTGCGTTTTTAACCAAGAATAGAGGCATAATTAGATAACTTTAATTATTAGTAGTTTGATTTCTGCTGCTAGAACTATCACTACTAGCTAAGAGCTTATTTTGAATGTGATTGTATTATGGTTGTACACGCTGTCTCCGAGCATTTTTCAAGTTTATCTAGAGGTTTTTGCGATTCCAAATGCACCTTGGTTCTTTTCGATGGTGTTTGAAAGTCTGTATGTGTGTGTATTCACCTAATTGTGGTTGCACGGGTCGAGACTTAGCTCCTGGCCCCGCCTCTTCACTGACCGCTACTAGATCCTCTTCTCTCCTTGCTCCATGAGCTTTATCATACCTCGTCTTAAAGCTATGTATGTGTACTCACCTAGTTGTGGTTTCAGGGGTCGAGTCACAGCTCCTGTGTGTGTGTGTAGCCTCGAAATACACTTCAGGACGCGCCATATTATTAACTATTGCTTCAGACTATAATATATTATAATAATAATATAATATCTTTAGTTCTACAAGTATATATACAAGGTATACAGGCCTAGCTGACATCAGTGACATACTACTATATAGAAAGCCGCTTGTTATGCATAGCATTTCGGGCAAATTAGGTCAGTTTTGTCCCAGGATGCGACCCACACCAGTCGACTAACTCCCAGGTACCCATTTTACTGATGAGTGAACACAGACAACCGGTGTAAAGAAACACGCCCAATGTTTCTACCCTCGCTGGGAATCGAACCCAGACCCTCGCCATGTGAAGCGAGAGCTTTAGCCACCAGACCACGGGACAAAGAAATTACAAGTGTTTAATGGGTCTGATAAATGTATAGTGGGGTTATAAACTCTTGTCTCCTCACAAAATGTGAAACGTTTTTCGTATATAGTTTCGAGGGTGACTGTGATAATGTGGCTGTTTCCCATCAACATCATCCTCACCACTAGGTTTATATTCTTCGTGTCATTGTGTAGGTGTGCCTGCTGGCATGAGGGTCCACTACATCGTTAAACTCGCTTGCTGCTTATGTATAAATTTAATACAGCCAGGCCGCGACCCGCAGTACCATATAGCATTAAGAACTGGCTGATTAGGTACCTCCCGTATGAATTTCCTTTTGATATCGTTCCGGCAAATTTCACATATTTGCTGCTAATCAGCCCGTCCTAAATTCTAAGCCGATTTCGCACATGTTGTTTTCGGCAAATTTGTCGATTTACGTTATTTCTCTTAGGTATAGTTAAGTTAGAATGTCGTTTATTATTAAAAATTAACCATTTGTCACAGCGGCAATAAATTAAATATTACATAAGAGGCGATAGATTTCTTTCAAGCACTACCAGAAAACGTAATGTTGTGATGTACAAGAACCAGTGAAATAAGCAACACGATACGATACACAACACTTAATGTCCGTGATACTTTTAACAATATTCTTGTCATAGAGAATATTGAAAAATAATGGGATGGTCTCAAGCATCTTGTAATAAGCAGGACCACAAATCACTATGATAATATTAACGGTTCAGATGAAAAGATATATATATAACTTATATAAGTCTTACATGCTATATATAGGGTGAAGTGCAGTCTTTTTGTTATTTTGTTTGTTGGGTTTTTGTTTATATTTTCTTAGTATGTTTTTTATTACCATTTTGTAAGTTCAGGTGTAGGTGACCGTTTTTTTTTGTGGCATTGTATGTGATGGTTTACTGTGCGTTTTTAATACATTGTATAGACGCTTTTTTTTTTTCTTGGCATCATATAGTCATGTGAGGTCTATATTTTTGTTGTAGCTTCTCCGGGTATACTGTCGTGTATTCAGGTTTCTGGAGATGTTTTAAAATATTTTCTTTTTACGTTTTTTGTTAATAAACTGTAATGTATTTGAGTGATGAACTATTGTTTTGATAATGTTCACATCTGTAAGTGTTCCTTGCCATATTTTTGTTTTTCCTTATGAATGTTCACTTGTATACTTTGTTTGGAGGCTTGTTGGTTATTGTTTTATTTGTTTTTTGTGGAAGCCCCTTGTAAGGCTATATATAATGTACATATGGCTTTTAAATAAAATATAAAAAAATATAACGTATACTGTGATTTAACGAGGAAATAGAGAAAAATTCTTATTACACTTAGGTGTGATTTGACGTATGGGCACCTGCTCTTGTTATAGCAGTAAATGTGTATGTGGGTGTTAAGGAAGCGCATCCTTGGGAGAGCTAGTATACCTTAGATATCGCTAGTTTTGAAATGAACTGATGTATAAGTTTCTTGTCTGTAAAATGAATTGAGAAAAATGCATGTGGGAATACACTGAAAACAACACTATGTACAGTGTATATTATGTTGGAGACCTGATTCATATTTACTACTTCTTGGGGTAAAAATCTTGTAGAATAACATGCAATTAATATCTGAGCAGTTACACAATGTGGTGTAACTATGATCATAAACGCAATAACTTGCATTCTTTCACAGTTCTGAACTAGTATTTGATATATATTGTAAATAGCCGCAAAATATATATACTTGAGACTTTGCAACTGGTTCTCCTTTAGAATTAAATTATCATTATTGGGGAGTTAGGTAAACATAGTTAACTCGTTTCGAAGCTTGTAAATTTCATATAATCAGTAATAAGACCCATTCTGTGTTATTAATGTAATATCATCTAATTTTGTACATACGGTGTATAATGTGAAATTTAACATGTATGACAGCGTGGTCAACAACATTCTAAAAGCGCGCCAATGTCCAGCCATTTTGGCGGGAAGAGAAATGCTAGCGCGGGAGGAAATGGAAATGGCGGGAAACTGGCGACCCTGGGATCAATACAGAGTTGTGTAGCCTTGTTCACACCACCCACACGAACACTTGTTACACTCGGCTCCTGGTTAAGTTATTATATGATAGATAAAAGTACTCGTTAGCCTTAAAGCCGTAGATGAGTGGAACAAACTGCCAAAACGCATCATTGAAACAGTTTTGAGGAGTTATAGCTCTAAGGGTGCGTTGGACAGATATGCGAGTGAGAATATTTGGGTGCGAGTTAAACCTGTCAGGTTTGGTCCAGTAGGCTAACAGCAGTAATATAATAATAATAATAATATCTTTATTTACTACAAGTACATGTGCATGATATACAGGCCTAGCTGACATCAGTGACATACTACTCTATAGAAAGCCCCTTGTTATGCGGAGCATTTCGGGTAGATTAGGTCCTTGTCCCAGGATGCGACCCACACCAGTCGACTAACTCCTAAGTACCTGTTTTACTGACGGGTGAACATAGACAACCCGTGTAAAGAAACACGCCCAATGTATCTCCCCGCGCTGGGAATCTAACGCAGACCCTCTCCATGTGAAGCCAGAGCTTTAGCGATATGATTTATTGTACTACATGAGACTGTAGCTCCAATTTTAAAATTAAAAATAAATGAAGCTAAATAATAATAATAAAAACTAATTATATTAATAAGGATGATAGTTTATAAATAAGAACAGAGACCCTTGGATCTATGCAAGACAGGTGGTGCTTTTCACATCCACATGTTAAATCCCACTCTTACACTTGTCTCACATTTGTTTTAAAGTTAACCATAGTATTCATTTCAGTGGTAATACTTGGCAGTTTGTTCAAATTATCTTAAGGACAAATTATTGATTACTTAGTCTTTCTAAGTGGATATTTTTTTTCCGTTTTGAATCCATTGCTGCTAATTTTGTTTTGGTTAGATATTACCATGGTTCATCTCATTTATTTACTGCAGTTCCATTTGTATACTTCCCATTGCTACTAGTTTTGTTTTGCTTAGATAACACCATGGTTCATATCATTTATTTACTTCAAAGTTCCATTTGTAAAATTTCATCATATTTCCCTCTGTGTTGTTTCAAAGGATTTACTATGAACTTTCATTTGCATACTTCTGTTATATTAAGCTCATTTTTATATCAATATATATTTATATATATATATATATATATATATATATATATATATATATATATATATATATATATATATATATATATATATATATATGATGGGTCCACCTCTGGTACAAATTGTGGGACCCATAGCCTCGGAGAAGTGGATAAAGGCTTCAAGGAAGAAAATTTGGATTTCTTCCTGATGCCATTTGAATATTCCACTTCCCCTACCACCCCATCTTTTTTTTTTTTTTTTTTACCAATAGGTATATTTTATTACATAATATGGTACAAAAGATTTAAGAGATACATTGTTGATATAAAGATGGCATATACAGTACACGAGGTGTGAGAGATACATGTCTAGTACATATTGTTACATGTTTGTCACTGATTATAATGCGAAAATCTCATCCAGCTCTTCCGAGCTGGGGCGCGTGCCCAGAATACAGCATGCATTACCCCTCAAGGGAGGTTCTTTGACGCTGGTGAGGGGCTCTTGATCTAGGTAATTGGATCTGTCTTCCAGTTCCCTGAATTGAGTGTGAATACCTTCCATTCCCTCCCCCCACATGTGCTGTATAATCCCTACGGATTTAGCGCTCCTCCTTGATTATAATAATAATCCAACGCTTTTATTGATGTTCATTTAGTAATAGGCGTTATCCTGTTTCGCATATTTTCCAACGCGTTTATGTCCATTTAGCAGTATGAAAACTCAGAACAACACGGCATAATCTGAAATACATTGACTGAGACTAAGAATTATTTTTTGTTTTTACGAAGTCAACACTTAGGTAACAGATGGTATGAGATACTTAAACAAGAAATAGTATAGGATACGACAAGTGTGAAATCAAACATAGGTGTAGTACTAGGATATTTATTGAGCGAAGTTTCATCTTAAATAAACAAGGTATATGTATATATATATAGTTGTCTAGGGAGGGTGAGGTCAGGTACAGAGGGGCGGGAGACTCTTACTATTCTAATTTCATTGTCTTGTTGGGGTAAAATTAATTGAGCCAACACATCTGAAGTAATGAAGCTGATAGTGGTGGTGGTTGGAATCATCACAGTTTCCAGACATCGCCGTTTAAGTAGGTGCTCTTCAGAACAATGATTGTCATCCACCGTAACTCTCGTTACCCTTTGAAATGTAACGAACCAGATTATATCATGAAATTCGTGGATTTAGGAAAGGCATATAACAGGGTGGATAGGGGAGCAATGTGACAGGTGTTGCAAATGTATGTGAGTAGATTACAAACAGCAGTAAGGCGTTTTTATTGAAAGGAGTGAGGCTCCGGTAGGGTAATGAAGGAGAAAAGTGAGCTGTTTTCCAGTGAAAGTTCCTTGTAGGTTTAGCGCTTCTTTTTTATAATTCCAGTAAAAGTAGGCCTTAGAGAATGATTTGTGAAGTAACCATGGTTGTTGAACATATTTATTGACAGAACTGTAAAAGAAATGAATGCTAGGGTATTGAGAGTTGTGGGAGTAAAAAAAAATGAACCTGATGCAACATGGGCGTTGTCACAGTTGCTTTTTGCCGATGACACTTTTTTTGGAAGATTTTTACGAGAATTTGGGAGGGTGTGTTAAATTAGGAAATTAAAAATGAATGAATGATGGTGAATGATGTGAATGTGTTTCTTTTTGTTGTTAATTTCTATGACACTTCCCATGTACAAGCACAGTCACTCTACTGCTCCTGGACCCTGCTTCCCCACTTCTCCCAGGTCTTCCCTCTGAAACTTTTAGGAACGTCAATGTAACTTACATAGAACAAGGTAGAATTTAGAGTTTTCTTGTGGTTATAACAGAATAGATAATTGTATATAGCTGTTGTTTCCGAGCTTGTTCAAACATTAAAAATTGGAACATCCTTGAAAGTTCGAAGTGGGATATATTTATTTTTTCCCACATCGGATATTTTCCACCAACATAGGATGATACAGAAAAAATGAAACACCTTAATCATCACTCATTCAATAACTGCCTTGCTAGAAGTGCGCGGAAATCACAAATCATTTGACCCTCTGAATCACAACATCCCCACTCCTTCAGAATACAGGCACTGTACTTCCCTCTACAGTAAAGTGGGGGGGGGATCTTGATGATGATAACAAGCTCTTGATCCTTTCTCGTATTAAACTTGGTTATCCCCGTTGTATAACCTTAATAGGATTAGCGCTTCCTCGTGAATATAATTATTTCGTCATATTGTGAAAGTAACAAGTTGAGTAAGAAGGGAATGAAGGAGTGTACCAACCCGAGTAAGTAGGGAATGAAGGAGTGTACCAACCCTCACAAGTTGAGTAAGAAGGGAATGAAGGAGTGTACCAACCCTCACAAGTTGAGTAAGAAGGGAATGAAGGAGTGCACCAACCCTCACAAGTTGAGTAAGAAGGGAATGAAGGAGTGTACCAACCCGAGTAAGTAGGGAATGAAGGAGTGCACCAACCCTCACAAGTTGAGTAAGAAGGGAATGAAGGAGTGTACCAACCCTCACAAGTTGAGTAAGAAGGGAATGAAGGAGTGTACCAACCCTCACAAGTTGAGTAAGAAGGGAATGAAGGAGTGTACCAACCCTCACAAGTTGAGTAAGAAGGGAATGAAGGAGTGCACCAACCCGAGTAAGTAGGGAATGAAGGAGTGCACCAACCCTCACAAATTCACTGTTAAACCTAAGACATTATGCAGTTTCAGCCCATCCTTTTAAAGTGAACGACGATTTCTTATGTGTGAGTTAAAGACACATGTGCAACCCATACGACATTTTTATCAGGTAAACGTTTCGCTCACTAAGAGCGTCGTCAATCCTATCATAGGATTCACAACGCCCCTAGGGTATTACTGAAGATTTCTTACACAAGTTTTGAAGGAGCGTTCTCGATATGCATTATTTAGGTTTGGTAAAATTGTTTTCTACAAGCAAACCTTAAAACATTGCAACACCAATTCATAATGCCTTTAATGTAAATATAAAACTTGATGCAGGAACAGAAAACGGAGACCCAGGAAGCCTCCGGTCAACTAGTCTCTCATATAAACTTTTCATCCCAGTGTAACACTTACACTTCTGACGTTCTTACCCAGAATATAGTTGAAGGTGATTAGGAGGGCTCTGTGTTTAACAAAGATACGAAAACAACGTTTTCATGTCTTAGATTTTTTGAAGTCATAGATTTTTTTCAAGTCAATGGCTTCAAAAATCTTGGCTTCCAAGCGAAATGTCCAATTTAAATGTTCAAACAGTTTTTATGTCTGCTTAACAATTTGTTGATATTTTATACCTCTTACGTCCACACCCAAGAATGTTTAGTAGATATGTGTACGTGTACTTGCCTATTTGTGGTTGCAGGTGTCGAGTCACAGCCCCGCCTTTTCTCTGGTTGCTACTAAGTCCACTCTCCCTGTGTGTGTGTTTATTCCTAACTGTTGTTCAACCCATTTTTATAATACCTTACAAAACACAGGCTTCGTGTTGTGTACTTCTCTCATTTCAACTCTCCCTTACCCATCCAAAAGTCATGGAGCGAACCGCGGGGGCGTTGACCCTCTTGAGTACTCCAGGTCGTTTCTTATATCTCTTTGATTCATTCAGACTGAGGCAGTACTCCATCAACTTTATATTGATTTCCACTATTATTGGTAATTGTGGAAGGTGACATGCTCGGTGGATGAACGTTCCATTCGACCAAAAAAACCCACGTTCAACTCTCAGCTGGGAGGGCTGAGGGAGGGCTCCCAATGAAAATAAGCCATATTACTTTGTTAGCTTATCCTGGGTTAATAACCTTCAGCGGTAACTCCAAAGAGATAATAAAACCACAGCCTAAAAACTCAACATGTATACTGGTCATTTTTTTTAGCCAATATCTTATATTAAATGAGCATACTATAGATGTTTACATCTCAGGAAATCTTTATAAGGATTCCCGACCTCCAAGATTCCTGTGTGCGCGTCAGGGCATAGATTTATGTGGAAGTTGTTTATAAAGTGATTCACTTACGTGGCTTTGCCAATCATGTACTCGGTCAGTCTGGTTAAGCGCCATTTTTATTGTCCGGTAAATGGATGGATGACCGCATGATATAGCACAACACTTGACTAGGAGGACCTGGACAGGTCACTGTCTCCACCATGATGCACAATAAAGCGTGACAGTTTCAATATACACCATGAGGCTGTCTACTTGCAGAGGATCAATAACAATACTGTGCGATACTTTATCGTGTAGATGTTGCAGTGCACTATGCGTCCACCGATCGATTCTGCAGCTGTGAGCAAGAATATCGGCTTCACCCCACCACCTTCACCACCAGTGCTACACCACTACCGCAGCCGCTACGCTATCACCACCATCCACATCACCACCAGTGGTATACCACCGCCGCAGCCGCTACACTACCATCACCACCACGATAACAACCACTAGGGCTACAACGTGAGCCTATGATGGAGGAGGTTGTGAGTGGCTGCTGATGCCTCTTAAGCACTAGCTGATATTACATTGTGGGGAAAACCTGCATGCAGTGTCCTGCTCTCCTATACTGTATTAGTTACATTCTAAGTTCTAGAGGGATTGATCCCAAGTTTGCACGTAGAAATTACCAACAGACCCCTGCAAGAGGGACTGTGATTAGTTGCTCATATCAGTTCCTGATCAGTAGGGCTGTGGTGCATACAGAACGTTGGACTGTATACACCACATGGTTTATGATCTGGCCAGGAACCAGAAGGCCTGATCTGAGACTCGGCCTCGGAGACGGTGACCCCGAAATCGTCTTCAGGCATCCTTCAAGTAACCCTACACTATAATAGGAACATTGTGGAAACACTAGCATTGTGCTGCTCCTTACTCGATATTAGAGCAGCGTGCTACTGCTCTAATATCGAGTATACACCATCGCACAGGATGGGTAGCATGTATCAGGTGATGAAAGTTAGTGTCAGACTGAGTTGGGAGACTAAAGTAGGGCGATGATGATACAGTCAAGAACACTAACAAGTAAGCAGTTCACAGAATAGTTGCAAATCTATTACTATTTAATTATTGTTCTATAAATCCTAGCATAATAATACTGACGTTATGTTCCAGATTTTCGCCGCTCTGTAGACTACGCTGGGATATAGAGAGCACCTAGCTGCTGCTGCTGTCTGCAGGATCCTCAATAAAAACGTTTTGACAAAGCAAAAAAAATATGAGTATGACTTCCAGAATGGTGCACAAGTTTAGCAAGCAATAAATAAGATGAACCAACGATGACCTGCAATGTATAAAGAAGACACCTGTTCTCGGTGTAGAAAACAGGCATTTATAGAGGCGTTGAAATATATCTTGTGGAGAAAATGAGCATTATAATGGCAACAATAAATTTCTTGAGGAAGAAAATAAGCATTATAGAGAGATCAGAAGAGGAGAGGATCATTTTACGGGTCAATATGTTATAGTGATCCAGAGATCATCGCCCAGCCACCCGAGCCTCAAGCTTTGATGCGGGTGAGGCGCTCTTGATCCAAGGAACTGAACTTATTCTCCCCTTTGATCAAACCTGAATACTTCATATTTCCAAGGGGCTGTGTGATCCTTACGGGTTTAGCTCTTCCCCTTGATTAAAAAAATATAAAACTACATTATTTTGATCGTCACTCGGACTCTTAATCCAAGAAATTTGAGCTGCTACTTTCCGTGGATTAGACCTGATTACCTACCATTCCCTAGGTGTTGTATGACGTACGGGTTTAACACTTCACGAATATAATCAGTGCTCACCTAATACCTGGAACCTGTTCTCTCAACTCATCTATATGGAGAACTCAAATAAACTGAATACATTCAACTATGGCATCACAGCTTCCTCAAACTCTACATAATTTTAAAATTATTTAATATTTAATTAAATTCAAGTTAGACTTCAAATGAGCCCCGTTAAGAAAATAGTTGATACTTGAGAGAACAAGCCAGGTAGAGTAGGTCGACTGGTTCTTCCAGGGGAGTGTCGTGACCAAGCCAGGTAGAGTAGGTCGACTGGTTCTTCCAGGGGAGTGTCGTGACCAAGCCAGGTAGTGTAGGTCGACTGGTTCCAGGGGAGTGTCGTGACCAAGCCAGGTAGTGTAGGTCGACTGGTTCCAGGGGAGTGTCGTGACCAAGCCAGGTAGTGTAGGTCGACTGGTTCCAGGGGAGTGTCGTGACCAAGCCAGGTAGAGTAGGTCGACTGGTTCTTCCAGAGTGTGTCGTCATACTGCTAAGAAGCTGCTCATTCAAACAACTGGAGCCAACTCTCTCTTTCCTCCTATCAAACTTTATTGCTTCCCATTCCCCAGACGCTACATGACCCTTACTGATTTAGTGCTTTTTAAATATAGTAATAATAATAGTCTTCCTTTCAGCCTGCCTCATAGCCAGTGTTGTAACTTTAGATATTATATGAGGAATTAAACATGATAGGAAGAATGGGGAAATGATGAAAGATGAGGAAGAAAGGAAGGAGAAGTATTTAGGAAGAAATAGGACGAGAGAGAGAGAGAATAGGAGAGAAATAGAGAGGTGAAAGGAGAAAATAAATTAAAGTGAAATGAAAATTTGAGATACTGAGTTAGAGAAAATGAATTCGAGAAAGAAAATAAGTTAGAATAGTTTAGGTAATAAGCTAGTGAAAAATTATACAAAATCAGACTAAACGAGATACTAATTACCTATTTGTACTAACAAGAATACAGCTATATTCATAATGCTCCCTTAGCTTAATGAGGGTAAGTAATGCTGTCTGTAACCTGTTCACCACTCAAAAATGCATTAATCCCTAAATAAGGATTAAGGTAAACGTATATACACAGAGTACACACCTCGGTGTACGTGGACTCTTCTCAGTCCCCCTTCCCCCCCAGACACAGGTATGACTTGACCTCTGCAACCACAACTAGGTGAGTACATACATACATACATTATATATATATATATATATATATATATATATATATATATATATATATATATAGTGTGTGTGTAGGGGATATAAGTTTACTACTTGTTTAATTCACTTAAGTTCAATATTTAGGTCATGGATGACAAGTCATTTGCCACAGTGATGTACGTTATTATTTTAAAACAGCTGTGATGGGATTATCCTCGTAGTAAGAGTCATTGTTAAAAACGTTCAAGACAAAAACAAATATAATGTTGGTTTCACTGTTTTTATTTGTCTGGCCAGCAAGTGGGTGGGGGACTTGCCAGGCGTAAGAGAGCACGTGGTGGTGTTTATGTCGTTGCCTTGGCCAAGACCAACTTTTCGTACACTGTATCACCATATACTGACTTCTCTGTTTATAATATTTTCCCATAATGGCTTATTATTAATGCTGTGAGTACCGACGGTTTAGAGAGGCATCACTTTGTTTGGGCCGGGATAGTTATTTCTCACAGGTGCTCGAGAACGGTCCGGTTCACCAGCTGGTTTGGCATGGGAACGTTTACTTGCTCGAGGGATCCTAAATATAGTACTATAAACAAACGTTTTAATTATTATTAGTTTTTTGCAGCAAATACGTTATTATTGCTTGTAATATTATCAAATGACAAATAAAAAATGAGTCAAGTTTTAATTGTAAGAGAAATATTAAGCAATATTTGTGCTGGTATCTAAGTAAAACAAGATAAATGCTTTCTTATTAGTATATCCTTATTCTCATGGTAAACAATTTATTTTAATGCAACATTAACGATGCTATGCACTTTTGGTTATGATTTACATATATGACTGAAACAGCCATACATGTTTAATGATTTAAGACATTTTTATTTCATTATATCAGCTTTTGTAATTTCATCTAAACCAAGTGAAAACTACTGTGAACATTAAAATACGTATATTTTATAGTGATCTGGTCAAGGACTGAACCGCGGGGGCGTTGACCCCCGGAACACCCTCCAAGTAGACTCCACGTAGATACGGTGCGACTCACTGGCGTTGCTCATATCCATACTGTAATGACTTACGAAATCGTAATGACACGATTGCAGACAAACCACGGTACGGGCGGGGATTGAACTCGTGGCTAACGCGCCAGTCTGGAGTTTTGCGACTCACTAGCCGCGAGTTCAGTTCCCACCCATACCGTGGTTTTATACTGTAATGGTCTGTATTCTGAGGAAGTCAAATGTAGAATTTGTTTTGTGGAACTATCAGTTTTTTACATTGTACTTGTGAGATCATCGCCGACCTGTCTTTCATGTTTATTTGCATATCTGTCGGCTTGCCTGTCTGCCTTCCTGTCTGCCATTAATCATTTATCCGACGTTTCCTGAAGACTGCTCAAGTCCTCTTGCAGCCGTCTCTGATCCTCTTTAATTTGTATTTTCATTATTTTGTAGCATTCACAGTGATATGCAGGAGCTAATTCGTTTACTCATATCATTGATATACATTTTTGGGTCTCAATACTGAACTGCAGAGTTCTCCTAGTAACGCACATAAGAAGATTAGTTTAATATCTTTGTTATTCACCCCATACCTATCCTGTGGATGGTAGTTAAAAGATTACAGAGGCACATAATAGATCAGGGGACTGAGCCCCAGAGTTTTATATCTGATTACAGTAAGTTTATTCAGGTATACACAAATACAGTTACATAGATTATCATACATAGCAACATATGTGTAGAGAACCTAGGATAACCCAAAAAAGTCAGACAAAGTGACTTATTTTCGTCGGGGTCCTTTTAATACCTTATTATTATACTATAAATGAGATATACTAAGAATAAGGTAAAATGACTTATTTATATTTACATGTGTGTTAGTTAAAAAAAATAAAAAATCATTCTCCTCCCTTTCTGTCGCTACATTAATTAGGTACCTTTTGGCTCTCTTCTTGAACTGGTTCATGCTGTGACTGGCTTTGACATGTACAGGCAGTCTGTTCCATTCTTTTATTGCTGTACAATAAAAGATGTTTGAAGCCTGGCCACTGAGTGTGGGTACTACAAAGTTGTGCTCTATGCCTCTAGTACTATGGTTGCTTTGGTTCCCAGCCTTGACAAAATTGGCAGCAAAATATTCTGGACACTGAGAGCAATTTTATAAACTTTATTTAACTTAGTTTTACTCTGTCTTCAATATTCAGCATAACGAATTGTTGTAATTCATCCTGGCCTACATGTTCTCTTGGACCCAGGTCCAGGATGAATCTCACCATTTTGTTCTGGGTGATTTGAAGTCTATCTTTCATTTGTTTTTGTTTTTGTCAAGGCGGAGTACCATGAAGAACAAGCGTTGTCCATATGACATTGTATAAGGGCTAGACATAGGGTCCTGCGAGCCTCAGTAGGAGGTAGTTCTGGCTTCAACGACGCTATCTCGAGGTTTATCCCGCCCATCCACAACTCTTTTCGAACCAATGTTTTTCTATCTTCTAAATTGAATTTTTTCGCTGCCCAGCCTTTGCGGAGTGCGGGTGTGCTTGTTTCTGGTCCCTAGCGGTGGAGTTGAGAACTGGTAGTTTTCATCAACATGGTGGAGCGCTACAGACGACGTGTCAATACTGTCTGTATTGAAGTGTTGCAGGGCGCGATTTACCCAAGCAACGCAGATGTTCTCCTCCCAGCTATTTTGAGGGATTCTTTAGGGATATCCATTGAAGAATTATTTGGGATATCTCTCAACGGTTCGTCGAGGATTTTTGTCAAGTTTGCAGTGGCCAGCGCATATGAGCGAGTGGTTGACACGTATCAGGAGAAGAGGATTGTCGTCAACACGGGATTAGAGGTACGGCTTCGAGATGTGTCACGGTACTACACTTATATACGAGTCCGAAACGTGCCGTTCGAAGCGTTGGAGTTTGATGTGCGAAACGTCTTCAGTCAATTTGGTG
>WNWK01026644.1:2500-27143 GCA_009830355.1 Cherax destructor | reverse complement strand
TGCCTAGTATGGGCCAACAGGCCTGCTGCAGTGTTCCTCCTTTCTTATGTTCTTATACGTTTAAAGATATATATTTTTCATTTATGTTAATGTAAGAATTTATAATTTTTTACCAAGAGAAACTTTGTAAACCTACCTAACCTTATTACAACAAGAGCAATTTAATTTAGCCTTACCCAACTAAATATATTTTAGATACGTTAACATTAATTTAATAATAAAAAAACAATTTAATTAAGCCAAAATCGCAAGTTTTACCTAATCGGCACGATATATATATATATATATATATATATATATATATATATATATATATATATATATATATATATATATATATAAACAACCACTATGAAAATAGAATTAAGTTTCGTGACTACTCACATTATCACATTGATAATGTGAGTAGTCACGAAAGCGCTTGAATTCCTCTATTTTTTCATAGTGGTTGTTTTGCATATTTTGATATCACCTGATTACTGTGATTTTTTTGCATATATATATATATATATATATATATCTTCTTCTTTTCTTTTCTTCAACAAGTCGGCCGTCTCCCACCGAGGCAGGGTGACCCAAAAAGAAAGAAAATCCCCAAAAAGAAAAAACTTTCATCATATATATATATATATATATATATATATATATTAATTTAGCCTAATCCAACTAAATATATTTTAGATACGTTAACATCAATTTAATAAAAAACAAACACAATGAAATATATTTTTTTCGTTATGTTCAGAATGATTTTGGCGAAATTATTGCATACACAAATTTTCACTTGTCTTATATGGCAAGGTGAGCGTTACTATTTAAGCCAAAATCGCTAGTTTTACCTAATCGGCACGACATATATATGGAAATAAATGGTATAAAATACCGACACAATGGAAAAATAAACACATAAGCAGTATAATGTGATCCTTTATTGAACGTTCCACGCAGGCTTTATCGAGTCACAGACAGATCTATCTGTGACTCGATAAAGCACTGCGTGGGCGAAACGTTGTCAATAAAGGATCACATTATACTGCTTATGTGTTTATTTTTCCACGACATATATATATATATATATATATATATATATATATATATATATATATATATATATATTTTTTTTTTTTTTTTTTTTTTTTATTAACACATCGGCCGATTCCCACCAAGGCAGGGTGGCCCGAAAAAGAAAAACTTTCATCATCATTCACTCCATCACTGTCTTGCCAGAAGGGTGCTTTACACTACAGTTATAAAACTGCAACATTAACACCCCTCCTTCAGAGTGCCGGCACTGTACTTCCCATCTCCAGAAATTAACAATTATTCAGTTCCTGAAGAATTCAAATTAACTAATATTACTGTCACGAGGGACATGGTTATCAAACAGATAGATAAACTGAAGCAAAATAAGTCCCCGGGACCCGACGAGTTGTTTTCCAGGGTACTTAAAGAATGCAAAATGGAACTTAGTCAGCCATTAACGAATGTGTTTAATACGTCCATCCTAACTGGTGTTGTGCCAGAGATGTGGAAGATAGCTAATGTAGTTCCTATATTCAAATCAGGGGATAAGTCCATTCCATCAAATTACCGTCCAATAAGCCTCACGTCTATAGTAGGCAAATTATTAGAATCAATTATAGCTGATATTATCAGAAGTCACCTTGAAGAACATAATTTGATTAATGAATCTCAGCATGGGTTTACGAGAGGTCGTTCCTGCCTGACAAATTTACTGACGTTTTTCAATAAAACATTTGAGGCAGTAGACAGTGATAAAGAATATGATATAGTTTACTTGGATTTCAGTAAGGCCTTCGATAGAGTACCTCACAAGAGACTCTTAAGAAAGGTGGCAGCTCATGGTATAGGAGATAAAGTTCTAGCATGGATAGAGGCATGGCTTACCAATAGAAAGCAGAGAGTTTCCATTAATGGGGTCAAATCTGAATGGGGATTTGTCACTAGTGGCGTTCCACAAGGATCAGTTTTGGGCCCATTGTTGTTCATAATTTACATTAATGACCTTGATGAAGGAATTGCAAGTGACATGAGTAAATTTGCTGATGATACAAAAATAGGCCGTATAATTCATTCTGAGGAGGATAACAGTGAACTCCAGGAGGATTTGGATAAATTAATGTCTTGGTCTGAAAAGTGGCAGATGAAGTTCAATGTGGACAAGTGTAAGGTGCTTGTCGTTGGTAATGAAAATATCCCTCGAATTTATAAACTAGGTGAAGTTGAGCTTGATCATACAGAATGTGAAAAGACTTGGGAGTCATGGTAAGCAGAAATCTAAAGCCAAGACAACAGTGCCTAAGTGTGCGCAATAAGGCTAACAGATTACTAGGATTTATTTCAAGAAGTATAAGCAACAGAAGTCCAAAAGTTATTTTACAGCTCTATACATCACTAGTGAGACCTCATTTGGATTATGCAGCTCAGTTTTGGTCTCCTTACTACAGGATGGATATAGATTCATTGGAGAACATACAAAGAAGAATGACTAAAATGATTTACAGTATAAGAAATCTCCCGTATGAAGATAGACTTAGAGCGTTGAATCTCCACTCTCTGGAGAGACGTAGAATGAGGGAGATATCATCGAGGTGTACAAGTGGATGATGGGCATAAACAAAGGAGATATTAATAAAATACTGAGGATATCGAACCAAGTAAGAACGAGAAATAACGGATTTAAATTGGATAAATTTAGATTTAGAAAGGACATAGGCAAGTACTGGTTTTCGAACAGAGTTGTAGATGCGTGGAACAATCTTCCGAGTACTGTGATAGAGGCTAGGACCTTGGGTGGCTTTAAAAGAGATTGGACAAATATATGAGTGGGAGGGGCTGGGTTTGATTTGTGTCGTGAGTACGGGAATAAATTTTTAGGTAGTGGTGGTTTTGATAAGGACCTGCCTTGTATGGGCCAGTAGGCCTTCTGCAGTGTTCCTCCATTCTTATGTTCTTATGTTCTTATGTTCTTATGTTCTTATGTTCTCCAGAACTCAAGTCCGGCCTGCCGGTTTCCCTGAATCCCTTCATAAATGTTACTTTGCTCACACTCCAACAGCACGTCAAGTATTAAAAACCATATGCCTCCATTCACTCCTATCAAATACGCTCACACATGCTTGCTGGAAGTCCAAGCCCTCGCACACAAAACTTCCTTTACCCTCCCTCCAACCTTTCCTAGGCCGACCCCTACCCCGCCTTCCCTCCACTACAGATTTATACACTCTCGAAGTCACTCTGTCTCGTTCCATTCTCTCTACATGTCCAAACCACCATATATATATATATATATATATATATATATATAAGAACATAAGAACATAAGAAAGGAGGAACACTGCAGCAGGCCTGTTGGCCCATACTAGGCAAGTCCTTCACAATCCGTCCCACTAACAGAATATTTGCTCAACCCAATTTTCAATGCTACCCAAGAAATAAGCTTTGACAATTCTACCCACTCATGCGCGAATCCCACTCAAATCCAACCCCTCTCACTCATGAATTTATCCAACCTAAATTTGAAACTACCAAAGGTCCTAGCTTCAATAACCCTACTAGGCCGACTGTTCCACTCATCAACTACCCTATTTCCAAACCAATACTTTCCTATATCCTTTCTAAATCTAAACTTATCTAACTTGAATCCATTATTGCGGGTTCTCTCTTGGAGAGATATCCTCAAGACCTTATTTATATCCCCTTTGTTAATACCCAGATTACAATGGACTTAGAGAACACTTATCATCTGTGGACTGGGGTAATGAAGAGAGCTATCAATATGACAGTTTTTTGAACACTATACATGCTGCCCAAAGAACATTTATCCCATATAAAGAAATTAGATCGAATAGAAATGACCCAAAATGGATGAATAATAGGCTCAAATATCTTTTAGGGCAGAAGAAAGGAATTTATAGGCGTATCAAAAGAGGTGAGGGTCATCTTACGAATCAGTATATTGACATTAAGAGGGACGTTAAAAAGGGGATAAGAAAAGCTAAGCGGGACTACGAAATTAAAGTTGCTAGGGATTCGAAAACTAACCCAAAAAGTTTTTTCCAGGTGTATAGAACAAAAGTTAGAGATAAGATAGGTCCCCTTAAAAATAATTATGGGTATCTTACTGACAAAGTGAATGAAATGTGCTCTATTTTTAATAATTATTTTCTCTCGGTTTTCACTCAGGAAGACACTAATAATATCCCAAGAATTAGGTATTTTAGTGGGCCTGAAGAAGATAAATTATGTAGTATCACAGTCACTAGCGAAATGGTTATCAAACAGATAGACCGTTTGAAGCAAAATAAATCGCCAGGCCCTGATGAGCTTTTTTCAAGGGTTCTTAAGGAATGCAATATTGAACTCTGTGAACCCTTAACTAACATTTTTAACCTATCTCTTCAAACAGGTGTAGTGTCTGATACGTGGAAGATGGCTAATGTAATTCCTATTTTTAAAGCAGGGGACAAGTCGTTACCATCAAATTACCGCCCAATAAGTCTAACTTCAATTGTAGGCAAATTATTAGAGTCGATTATAGCTGATAACATAAGAAGCCATCTCGATAGGCATAATTTGATTAATGATACTCAACATGGATTCACCAGGGGCCGTTCCTGCCTAACTAATTTATTAACTTTTTCAGTAAGGCTTTTGAGGCAGTTGATCATGATAAAGAATTCGATATTGTTTATTTGGATTTTAGTAAGGCTTTTGATAGAGTACCACATCAGAGACTGTTAAAGAAAGTGGCTGCTCACGGCATTGGAGGAAAAGTGTTTTCATGGATCGAGTCATGGCTCACCAATAGGAAGCAGAGGGTGTGCATTAATGGGGTTAAATCTGAGTGGGGATCCGTAACAAGTGGCGTTCCACAGGGATCGGTTTTAGGCCCGTTGTTGTTTATAATATATATAAATGACCTTGACGAGGGAATTACTAGTGATATGAGCAAATTCGCTGATGACACGAAGATAGGTAGGATAATCGATTCAGACGTAGATGTCACGGAACTTCAGGAGGATTTAGACAAACTCAATTCCTGGTCAGAAAAGTGGCAGATGCAGTTCAATGTAGATAAATGCAAGGTTCTGAAGCTCGGGAGTGTCCATAACCCATATTATTAGAAGCCATCTAGATAACCATAATTTGATTAATGATACCCAGCATGGATTCACGAGGGGCCGTTCCTGCCTATCTAATTTATTAACCTTCTTCAGTAAAGCTTTTGAGGCTGTTGATCACGATAAAGAATTCGATATTGTTTATTTAGACTTTAGTAAGGCTTTTGATAGAGTACCGCACCAGAGACTGTTAAAGAAAGTGGCAGCTCATGGCATTGGGGAAAAGTGCTGTCATGGATCGAGTCATGGCTCACCAATAGGAAGCAGAGAGTGTGCATAAATGGGGTTAAATCCGAATGGGGACTTGTAACAAGTGGTGTTCCACAGGGATCAGTCTTAGGCCCATTGTTATTTATAATATATATCAATGACCTTGATGAGGGAATTACTAGTGATATGAGCAAATTCGCCGACGACACGAAGATAGGTAGGATAATTGATTCAAACATAGATGTCATAGAACTTCAGGAAGATTTAGACAAACTTAATTCGTGGTCAGAAAAGTGGCAGATGCAGTTCAATGTAGATAAATGCAAGGTTCTGAGCTCGGGAGTGTCCATAACCCAAGCACTTATAAGTTAAATAACGTAGAACTTAGCCATACAGATTGGAGAAGGACTTGGGGGTGATGGTAAGCAGCAACCTTAAACCAAGACAGCAATGCCTAAGCGTACGTAATAAGGCAAATAGATTACTGGGATTTATATCAAGAAGTTTAGCAACAGAAGTCCAGAGGTTATATTACAGCTTTATACATCATTAGTAAGGCCTCACCTAGATTACGCAGCTCAGTTCTGGTCTCCATATTACAGAATGGACATAAATTCGTTAGAAAACATTCAGGTAGAATGACTAAATTAATACATAGCATTAGAAATCTTCCTAGAAGAAAGATTGAAGACTCCTAAAATTACATTCACTTGTAAGACGTAGAATGAGGGAGACATGATCGAGGTATACAAGTGGAAAATGGGTATTAACAAAGGGGGATATAAATAAGGTCTTGAGGATATCTCTCCAAGAGAGAACCCGCAATAATGGATTCAAGTTAGATAAGTTTAGATTTAGAAAGGATATAGGAAAGTATTGGTTTGGAAATAGGGTAGTTGATGAGTGGAACAGTCTGCCTAGTAGGGTTATTGAAGCTAGGACCTTGGGTAGTTTCAAATTTAGGTTGGATAAATTCATGAGTGAGAGGGGTTGGATTTGAGTGGGACTCGCGCATGAGTGGGTAGAATTGTCAAAGCTTATTTCTTGGGTAGCATTGAAGATTGGGTTGAGCAAATATTCTGTTAGTGGGACGGATTGTGAAGGACCTGCCTAGTATGGGCCAACAGGCCTGCTGCAGTGTTCCTCCTTTCTTATGTTCTTATGTTCTTATGTTCAAGCACTTATAAGTTAAATAACGTAGAACTTAGCCATACAGATTGCGAGAAGGACTTGGGGGTGATGGTAAGCAGCAACCTTAAACCAAGACAGCAATGCCTAAGCGTACGTAATAAGGCAAATAGATTACTGGGATTTATATCAAGAAGTGTTAGCAACAGAAGTCCAGAGGTTATATTACAGCTTTATACATCATTAGTAAGGCCTCACCTAGATTACGCAGCTCAGTTTTGGTCTCCATATTACAGAATGGACATAAATTCGTTAGAAAACATTCAGCGTAGAATGACTAAATTAATACATAGCATTAGAAATCTTCCTTACGAAGAAAGATTGAAGACCCTAAAATTACATTCACTTGTAAGACGTAGAATGAGGGGAGACATGATCGAGGTATACAAGTGGAAAATGGGTATTAACAAAGGGGATATAAATAAGGTCTTGAGGATATCTCTCCAAGAGAGAACCTGCAATAATGGATTCAAGTTAGATAAGTTTAGATTTAGAAAGGATATAGGAAAGTATTGGTTTGGAAATAGGGTAGTTGATGAGTGGAACAGTCTGCCTAGTAGGGTTATTGAAGCTAGGACCTTGGGTAGTTTCAAATTTAGGTTGCATAAATTCATGAGTGAGAGGGGTTGGATTTGAGTGGGACTCGCGCATGAGTGGGTAGAATTGTCAAAGCTTATTTCTTGGGTAGCATTGAAAATTTGGTTGAGCAAATATTCTGTTAGTGGGACGGATTGTGAAGGACCTGCCTAGTATGGGCCAACAGGCCTGCTGCAGTGCTCCTCCTTTTTATGTTCTTTGGTTTTTTATACCCGATCATGTCTCCCCATTCTAATAGTCTTACAAGTGAATGTAATTTTAGGGTCTTCAACTTTCTTCGTAAGGAAGATTTCTAATGCTATGTATTAATTTAGTCATTCTGTTGAATGTTTTCTTAACGAATTTATGTCCATTCTGTAATATGGAGACCAGAACTGAGCTGGTTAATCTAGGTGAGGCCTTACTAATGATGTATAAAGCTGTAATATAACCTCTGGACTTCTGTTGCTAACATTCTTGATATAAATCCCAGTAATCTATTTGCCTTATTACGTACGCTTAGGCATTGCTGTCTTGGTTTAAGGTTGCTGCACCATCACCCCGAAGTCCTTCTCGCAATCTGTATGGCTAAGTTCTACGTTATTTAACTTATAAGTGCTTGGGTTATGGACACTCCGAGCTTCAGAACCTTGCATTTATCTACATTGAACTGCATCTGCCACTTTTCTGACCACGAATTAAGTTTGTCTAATCTTCCTGAAGTTCTATGACATCTATGTTTGAACTCAATTATCCTACTCATCTTCGTGTGTCGGTAATTTGCTCATATCACTAGTAATTCCCTCATCAAGGTCATTGATATATATTATAAATAACAATGGGCCTAAGACTGATCCCTGTGGAACACCACTTGTTACAAGTCCCCATTCGGATTTAACCCCATTTATGCACACTCTCTGCTTCCTATTGGTGAGCCATGACTCGATCCATGACAGCACTTTTCCCCAATGCCATGAGCTGCCACTTTCTTTAACAGTCTCTGGTGCGGTACTCTATCAAAAGCCTTACTAAAGTCTAAATATACAATATCGAATTCTTTATCGTGATCAACAGCCTCAAAAGCTTTACTGAAGAAGGTTAATAAATTAGATAGGCAGGAACGGCCCCTCGTGAATCCATGCTGGGTATCATTAATCAAATTATGGTTATCTAGATGGCTTCTAATAATATCAGCTATAATTGACTCTATAATTTGCCTACAATTGAGGTCAGGCTTATTGGGCGGTAGTTTGACGGTAGTGACTTGTCCCCTGCTTTAAAAATAGGAATTACATTAGCTATCTTCCACATATCAGACACTACACCTGTTTGAAGAGATAAATTAAAAATGTTAGATATTGGTTCACAGAGTTCCATTTTGCATTCCTTAAGAACCCTTGCAAAAGCTCATCAGGACCCGGCGATTTATTTTGTTTCAGTCGGTCCAGCTGTTTCATAATCATTTCGCTAGTGACTGTGATATTACATAATTTATCTTCTTCTGGGCCTCTGTAAAAATTAATTACTGGGATATTATTAATGTCTTCCTGTGTGAAAACCGAGAGAAAATAATTATTAAAAATAGAGCACATATCATTCTCCTTGTCAGTAAGATGCCCAAAGTTATTTTTAAGGGGACCTATCTATCCCTAACTTTTGTTCTATAAACCTGGAAAAACTTTTGGGTTAGTTTTGAATCCCTAGCAACTTTAATTTCATAGTCCCGTTTAGCTTTTCTTATTCCCTTTTAACGTCCCTCTTAATGTCAGTATACTGATTTATAAGATGACCCTCACCTCTTTTTAGGCGCCTATAAATTCCTTTCTTCTGCCCTAAAAGATATTTGAGCCTATTATTCATCCATTTTGGGTCATTTCTACTTGATCTAATTTCTTTATACGGGATAAATGTTCTTTGGGCAGCCTGTATAGTGTTAAGAAAACTGTCATATTGATACCTCTCTTCTTCACCCCAGTCCACAGTTGATAAGTGTTCTCTAAGTCCATTATAATCTGCTAAGCGAAAATCTGGGACCATTACTGAATTATCCCTACTATCATACATCCATTCAATGCTAAAGGTAATTGACTTGTGGTCGCTTGAGCCGAGTTCCTCTGTAATTTCTAAATTATTAACAAGGGTTTCCTTGTTGCCAGAACCAAGTCAAGTAGGTTATTTCCCCTTGTAGGTTCTGTTACAAACTGCTTCAAAAAGCAATCATGAACTACTTCTAAAAAGTCGTTAGATTCTAAATTCCCTGTCATGAAATTCCAATCAATCTGACTAAAGTTAAAGTCCCCTAGAATTTACGTTATCGTGTCTTGTGGCCTTAACAATTTCCTCCCAAAGTAGTCTCCTTGTTCCCTATCTAAGTTTGGAGGTCGGTAAATCACGCCTAAAATCAATTTTTCACACCCCTCTGAAAATTCTATCCAGACAGACTCTGTATGTGTTAATTCAGACTTTATACCCGTTTTTATGCAACAATTTAAATGATCACGGACATAGAGTGCCACCCCACCCCCTTTCCCGATACTTCTGTCTACTTGGAACAATTTAAAACCCTGAATGTGACATTCGGCAGGCAAGTCCCGATTTTTCATATTAAACCATGTCTCAGTTATTGCAAAAACATCAATATTACCCGTACTTGCAACTAATCTCAACTCGTATATATATATATATACTATATATATATATATATATATATACTATATATATATATATATATATATATATATATATATATATATATATATATATATATATATATATATATATATATATATATATATATATATATATATATATATGCAAGACAACCACTATGAAAATAGAAGAATTCCAAGCGCTTTCGTGACTACTCACATTATCAAGGAACTATAAAAGGAAACATGACAAGAAGGCTTATAAAGGGGCAGAATACACCTCACAGTCACATCACACTAACAAAGACAACACCTCACAGTAGCGTAACAACGCACGACTCTGTGAAGAGGAACATAAGAAAGGACCTGAAACTCTTCCCAAGAATTAAGATTAGTCCAATTTATCATTAAATTCTTCCCAAATTTTATTAATTATAAATGAATCCAATTTATATGTTCCATAAGAAATATTCATATTATTTTCAAAACTGCTTTTAATGAAACATGATTCTATTATATTCCTCTCAACCATGGACTTGCTTGATACAACCTTCAGCATTTTGAAAATCAATTGGATGGTTAAAGTCTTCACATGAATAAATAGAGCATTAGAATCTTGTCCAGTTCTAATGCTATATTTATGTTGTTTTAATCTAGTTCAAGACTTTTACCAGTTTGACCATAATAAACTTTATCGCATATTTTAAGGAATCTTATAGACACATCCGTCAGCATTTTGGGGGGAAAATTTTTATCAAAGTCTTTTTACTGTATCAAGATTTTTAAATCAAATTTGATATTAAAATTCTTAAGAAAAAGGCTGTTGATCACGAGCTTTTGAGGCTGTTGATCACGATAAAGAATTCCCATATTGTTTATTTAGACTTAGTAAGGCTTTTGATAGAGTACCGCACAGAGACTGTTAAAGAAAGTGGCAGTTCATGGCATTGGGGAAAAGTGCTGTCATGGATCGAGTCATGGTTTACAAAGGGCAGAGAGTGTGCATAAAGGGTTAAATCGAATGGGGACTTGTACAAGTGGTGTTCCACAGGGATCAGTCTTAGGCCCATTGTTATTTATAATATATATCAATGACCTTGATGAGGGAATTACTAGTTCTTGATAATGTGATAGTCACGAAAGCGCTTTTAATTCTTTGCTCTCTGAGTGAAGACGTGTCTTTTGGCCCCTGTCAATCTGAAGAAGATGTCCTTTTTGAGCTACTCTACCAGCAGCTGAAGGAAGAACTGAGGGTAGCTAAGCTTGAGATACAGCGACTGACTGAGGAAAACAAGAGGATTCGTAGTAATCCTCCTGTTGAGAATCCTCAAGCCAGGAAAGGAACCTGGACAGTGGCTAAAACGCATGGGACAAAGTTAAGGCTCAAGAGGACGGGTGGAGAGGTAGAAACAACGAAGACCCAGGAGAATGTTGTGGAAACATCGAACCCATTCTCCGTGCTACCCGATGAATGTGAGTCGACTTCTGGGAGCGTCACGACGAAAGACACAAAGGAAGGTAAAAACATTGTTGTTGTTGGGGACAGTCAGGTTAGGTACATGGATAGGGCTTTCTGTTTGATTGATAGGAGTAGGAGACAGAGGGTTTGCTTTCCTGGGGCTGGGATGGAGGATATTGTTAGCCGTCTGGACGACATCATGAGAGGTAATGGGAGCAATCCTATTATCTGTCTCAGTGCTGGAGGCAACGATGTTGGCAGACGTAGGAGTGAGGACCTGACTAGCAGGTTTAGGTCAGCAATAGACATAATTAGGAAGAAGGGTGGGAACCCTGTCATATGTGGTATTTTGCCAAGGAGAGGATTTGGGAATGAATGGCTGTCCAGGGCAATTGGTGTCAATTGCTGGCTGGACAAATACTGTAAGGAAAATTCAGTAACATTCATTGACAACTGGGACCTCTTCTATGGCAGAAATGACATGTATGCCAGGGATGGGGTTCACTTATCCAGGTCTGGGGTGGGGGCACTGGCAACTGCAGTGGAGGGAGCTGTTAGGGCTTTAAACTAGAAATAGTTAGTGGTATGGGTTTTGGGGGAAAACAGAGAAGTCCCAGTGTAGTAATATTATAAGTTGTAGGAGAACTAGTAATAGGCAGAATAAGGTGGATAGTGGAAAGCTAGTGACACTAGATGACAAGGACAGTAATAGGTATAGTGGAAAACAGAGATGAGCAGGAAGGGTAAAGAGAAAGGAGGGTCTCTAAATATATATTACACCAATAGTCGTAGTGCTAGGAATAAGATGGACGAGTTGAGATTAGTTGCAAGTACGGGTAATATTGATGTTTTTGCAATAACTGAGACATGGTTTAATATGAAAATCGGGACTTGCCTGCCGAATGTCACATTCAGGGTTTTAAATTGTTCCAAGTAGACAGAAGTATCGGGAAAGGGGTGGGTGGCACTCTATGTCCGTGATCATTTAAATTGTTGCATAAAAACGGGTATAAAGTCTGAATTAACACATACAGAGTCTGTCTGGATAGAATTTTCAGAGGGGTGTGAAAAATTGATTTTAGGCGTGATTTACCGTCCTCCAAACTTAGATAGGGAACAAGGGAGACTACTTTGGGAGGAAATTGTTAAGGCCACAAGACACGATAACGTAGTAATTTAGGGACTTTAACTTTAGTCAGATTGATTGGAATTTCATGACAGGGAATTTAGAATCTAACGACTTTTAGAAGTAGTTCAGGATTGCTTTTTGAAGCAGTTTGTAACAGAACCTACAAGGGGAAATAACCTACTTGACTTGGTTCTGGCAAGCAAGGAAACCCTTGTTAATAATTTAGAAATTACAGAGGAACTCGGCTCAAGCGACCACAAGTCAATTACCTTTAGCATTGAATGGATGTATGATAGTAGGGATAATTCAGTAATGGTCCCAGATTTTCGCTTAGCAGATTATAATGGACTTAGAGAACACTTATCAACTGTGGACTGGGGTGAAGAAGAGAGGTATCAATATGACAGTTTTCTTAACACTATACAGGCTGCCCAAAGAACATTTATCCCGTATAAAGAAATTAGATCAAGTAGAAATGACCCAAAATGGATGAATAATAGGCTCAAATATCTTTTTGGGCAGAAGAAAGGAATTTATAGGCGCATAAAAGAGGTGAGGGTCATCTTATAAATCAGTATACTGACATTAAGAGGGACGTTAAAAGGGAATAAGAAAAGCTAAACGGGACTATGAAATTAAAGTTGCTAGGGATTCAAAAACTAACCCAAAAAGTTTTTTCCAGGTTTATAGAACAAAAGTTAGGGATAAGATAGGTCCCCTTAAAAATAACTTTGGGCATCTTACTGACAAGGAGAATGATATGTGCTCTATTTTTAATAATTATTTTCTCTCGGTTTTCACACAGGAAGACATTAATAATATCCCAGTAATTAATTTTTACAGAGGCCCAGAAGAAGATAAATTATGTAATATCACAGTCACTAGCGAAATGATTATGAAACAGCTGGACCGACTGAAACAAAATAAATCGCCGGGTCCTGATGAGCTTTTTGCAAGGGTTCTTAAGGAATGCAAAATGGAACTCTGTGAACCAATATCTAACATTTTTAATTTATCTCTTCAAACAGGTGTAGTGTCTGATATGTGGAAGATGGCTAATGTAATTCCTATTTTTAAAGCAGGGGACAAGTCACTACCGTCAAACTACCGCCCAATAAGCCTGACCTCAATTGTAGGCAAATTACTAGAGTCAATTATAGCTGATATTATTAGAAGCCATCTAGATAACCATAATTTGATTAATGATACCCAGCATGGATTCACGAGGGGCCGTTCCTGCCTATCTAATTTATTAACCTTCTTCAGTAAAGCTTTTGAGGCTGTTGATCACGATAAAGAATTCGATATTGTTTATTTAGACTTTAGTAAGGCTTTTGATAGAGTACCGCACCAGAGACTGTTAAAGAAAGTGGCAGCTCATGGCATTGGGGGAAAAGTGCTGTCATGGATCGAGTCATGGCTCACCAATAGGAAGCAGAGAGTGTGCATAAATGGGGTTAAATCCGAATGGGGACTTGTAACAAGTGGTGTTCCACAGGGATCAGTCTTAGGCCCATTGTTATTTATAATATATATCAATGACCTTGATGAGGGAATTACTAGTGATATGAGCAAATTCGCCGACGACACGAAGATAGGTAGGATAATTGATTCAAACATAGATGTCATAGAACTTCAGGAAGATTTAGACAAACTTAATTCGTGGTCAGAAAAGTGGCAGATGCAGTTCAATGTAGATAAATGCAAGGTTCTGAAGCTCGGGAGTGTCCATAACCCAAGCACTTATAAGTTAAATAACGTAGAACTTAGCCATACAGATTGCGAGAAGGACTTGGGGGTGATGGTAAGCAGCAACCTTAAACCAAGACAGCAATGCCTAAGCGTACGTAATAAGGCAAATAGATTACTGGGATTTATATCAAGAAGTGTTAGCAACAGAAGTCCAGAGGTTATATTACAGCTTTATACATCATTAGTAAGGCCTCACCTAGATTACGCAGCTCAGTTCTGGTCTCCATATTACAGAATGGACATAAATTCGTTAGAAAACATTCAGCGTAGAATGACTAAATTAATACATAGCATTAGAAATCTTCCTTACGAAGAAAGATTGAAGACCCTAAAATTACATTCACTTGTAAGACGTAGAATGAGGGGAGACATGATCGAGGTATACAAGTGGAAAATGGGTATTAACAAAGGGGATATAAATAAGGTCTTGAGGATATCTCTCCAAGAGAGAACCCGCAATAATGGATTCAAGTTAGATAAGTTTAGATTTAGAAAGGATATAGGAAAGTATTGGTTTGGAAATAGGGTAGTTGATGAGTGGAACAGTCTGCCTAGTAGGGTTATTGAAGCTAGGACCTTGGGTAGTTTCAAATTTAGGTTGGATAAATTCATGAGTGAGAGGGGTTGGATTTGAGTGGGACTCGGCATGAGTGGGTAGAATTGTCAAAGCTTATTTCTTGGGTAGCATTGAAAATTGGGTTGAGCAAATATTCTGTTAGTGGGACGGATTGTGAAGGACCTGCCTAGTATGGGCCAACAGGCCTGCTGCAGTGTTCCTCCTTTCTTATGTTCTTATGTTCTACAGTAGCGTAACATCTCACGACTCTGTGAAGAGGAACATAAGAAAGGACCTGAAACTCTTCCCAAGAATTAAGATTAGTCCAATTTATCCTCTTCACAGAGTCGTGCGATGTTAGGCTACTGTGAGGTGTATTCTGCCCCTTTAAGAACATAAGAACATAAGAAAGGAGGAACACTGCAGCAGGCCTGTTGGCCCATTCTAGGCAGGTCCTTCACATTCCATCCCACCAACAGAATATTTGTTCAACCTAATTTTCAATGCTACCAAAAAAATAAGCTTTGATAATTTTATTTACTCATGTGCAATTCCCACTCAAATCCAACCCCTTTCACTCATGAATTTATCCAACCTAAATTTAAAACTACCCAAGGTCCTTGCTTCAATAACCCTACTAGGCAGACTGTTCCATTCATCAACTACCCTATTTCCAAACCAATACTTTCCTATATCCTTTCTAAATCTAAACTTATCTAACTTGAATCCATTATTGCGGGTTCCTCTTGGAGAGATACCCTCAAGACCTTATTTATATCCCCTTTGTTAATACCCATTTTCCACTTGTATACCTCGATCATGTCTCCCTCATTCTACGTCTTACAAGTGAATGTAATTTAAGGGTCTTCAATCTTTCTTCGTAAGGAAGATTTCTAATGCTATGTATTAATTTAGTCATTCTACGCTGAATGTTTTCTAACGAATTTATGTCCATTCTGTAATATGGAGACCAGAACTGAGCTGCGTAATCTAGGTGAGGCCTTACTAATGATGTATAAAGCTGTAATATAACGTCTGGACTTCTGTTGCTAACACTTCTTGATATAAATCCCAGTAATCTATTTGCCTTATTACGTACGCTTAGGCATTGCTGTCTTGGTTTAAGGTTGCTGCTTACCATCACCCCCAAGTCCTTCTCGCAATCTGTATGGCTAAGTTCTACGTTATTTAACTTATAAGTGCTTGGGTTATGGACACTCCCGAGCTTTAGAACTTTGCATTTATCTACATTGAACTGCATCTGCCATTTTTCTGACCAGGAATTGAGTTTGTCTAAATCCTCCTGTAGTTCACTGACATCTACGTCTGAATCGATTATCCTACCTATCTTCGTGTCATCAGCGAATTTGCTCATATCACTAGAAATTCCCTCGTCAAGGTCATTTATATATATTATAAACAACAACGGGCCCAAAACCGATCCCTGAGGAACGCCACTTGTTACAGATCCCCACTCCGATTTAACCCCATTTATGCACACCCTCTGCTTCCTATTGGTGAGCCATGACTCGATCCATGACAACACTTTTCCCCAATGCCATGAGCAGCCACTTTCTTTAACAGTCTCTGATGTGGTACTCTATCAAAAGCCTTACTAAAATCCAAATAAACGATATCGAATTCTTTATCATTATCAACTGCCTCAAAAGCCCCACTGAAAAAAGTTAACAAATTAGTTAGGCAGGAACGGCCCCTGGTGAATCCATGCTGAGTATCATTAATCAAATTATGCCTATCGAGATGGCTTCTTATGTTATCAGCTATAATCGACTCTAGTAATTTGCCTACAATTGATGTTAGACTTATTGGGCGGTAATTTGATGGTAACGACTTGTCCCCTGCTTTAAAAATAGGAATTACATTAGCCATCTTCCACGTATCCGGCACTACACCTGTTTGAAGAGATAGGTTAAAAATGTTAGTTAAGGGTTCACAGAGTTCTATTTTGCATTCCTTAAGAACCCTTGAAAAAAGCTCATCAGGGCCTGGCGATTTATTTTGTTTCCTTTTATAGTTCCTTGATAATGTGAGTAGTCACGAAAGCGCTTGGAATTCCTCTATTTTTTCATAGTGGTTGTCTTGCATATTTTGATATCACCTGTTTACTGTGATCTTTATATATATATATATATATATATATATATATATATATATATATATTATTATATATATATATATATATATATATATATATATATATAATGTATGCCTGGAAGCTAGTGTTTTGTGTCAACTTTGGTTCTCTTGTGTATATTGAATACCCCTTGTACAATCTCAGTGTGTATGAACCGCCAGGTGTGTATATCTAAGTGTATATGCACTGAGATGGGTATAAAAATTGGTGTATAAGTGTGTATACTTAAAGCTTGGTGTATAAGTGTGTATACTTAAAGCTTGGTGTATAAGTGTGTATACTTGAAGCTTGGTGTATAAGTGTGTATACTTATAAGTATCTTGCACCTGTAATGATCTCTGATCTCAACCACAGTGTTGAGATGACAGTGTGAACACTGACTTTGTAGGCAAATTACTAGAGTCAATTATAGCTGATATTATTAGAAGCCATCTAGATAACCATAATTTGATTAATGATACCCAGCATGGATTCACGAGGGGCCGTTCCTGCCTATCTAATTTATTAACCTTCTTCAGTAAAGCTTTTGAGGCTGTTGATCACGATAAAGAATTCGATATTGTTTATTTAGACTTTAGTAAGGCTTTTGATAGAGTACCGCACCAGAGACTGTTAAAGAAAGTGGCAGCTCATGGCATTGGGGGAAAAGTGCTGTCATGGATCGAGTCATGGCTCACCAATAGGAAGCAGAGAGTGTGCATAAATGGGGTTAAATCCGAATGGGGACTTGTAACAAGTGGTGTTCCACAGGGATCAGTCTTAGGCCCATTGTTATTTATAATATATATCAATGACCTTGATGAGGGAATTACTAGTGATATGAGCAAATTCGCCGACGACACGAAGATAGGTAGGATAATTGATTCAAACATAGATGTCATAGAACTTCAGGAAGATTTAGACAAACTTAATTCGTGGTCAGAAAAGTGGCAGATGCAGTTCAATGTAGATAAATGCAAGGTTCTGAAGCTCGGGAGTGTCCATAACCCAAGCACTTATAAGTTAAATAACGTAGAACTTAGTCATACAGATTGCGAGAAGGACTTGGGGTGATGGTAAGCAGCAACCTTAAACCAAGACAGCAATGCCTAAGCGTACGTAATAAGGCAAATAGATTACTGGGATTTATATCAAGAAGTGTTAGCAACAGAAGTCCAGAGGTTATATTACAGCTTTATACATCATTAGTAAGGCCTCACCTATATTACGCAGCTCAGTTCTGGTCTCCATATTACAGAATGGACATAAATTCGTTAGAAAACATTCAGCGTAGAATGACTAAATTAATACATAGCATTAGAAATCTTCCTTACGAAGAAAGATTGAAGACCCTTAAATTACATTCACTTGTAAGACGTAGAATGAGGGGAGACATGATCGAGGTATACAAGTGGAAAATGGGTATTAACAAAGGGGATATAAATAAGGTCTTGAGGATATCTCTCCAAGAGAGAACCCGCAATAATGGATTCAAGTTAGATAAGTTTAGATTTAGAAAGGATATAGGAAAGTATTGGTTTGGAAATAGGGTAGTTGATGAGTGGAACAGTCTGCCTAGTAGGGTCATTGAAGCAAGGACCTTGGGTAGTTTCAAATTTAGGTTGGATAAATTCATGAGTGAGAGGGGTTGGATTTGAGTGGGACTCGCGCATGAGTGGGTAGAATTGTCAAAGCTTATTTCTTGGGTAGTATTGAAAATTGGGTTGAGCAAATATTCTGTTAGTGGGACGGATTGTGAAGGACCTGCCTAGTATGGGCCAACAGGCCTGCTGCAGTGTTCCTCCTTTCTTATGTTCTTATGTTCTTAAGAAGAAGAGGAATAGGAGGAGGAGGAAGAAGAAGAGGAAGAGGAGGAGGAGGAGGAGGAGAAGGAAGAAGAAGAGGAAGAGGAGGAGGAGGAGAAGGAAGATATCAAGTATAGTTAGCAATAGTGTGTGTTTTTGTTCGTGTGTATACTCACCTATTTGTGGTTGCAGGGGTTGAGTCACAGCTCCTGTTCCTCGCCTCTTCACTGGTAGCTACTAGGTCCTCTCTCTCCCTGCTCCATGAGCTTTATCATACCTCTTCTTAAAGCTATGTATGGATCCTGCCTCCACTACATCACTCTCCAGATTGTTCCACTTCCTGACAACTCGATGGCTGAAGAAATACTTCGTAACATCCCTGTGACTCATCTGAGTATGTGTATGTGTGTTGGTCATATATAAACGGCACACTGGAGGTTTAATACGCCACCGGCGGTGCCATTCTTCTTTCCACATCAGTCGCCGCCGCATCACAAGTTGCAAATATAACTGACCTTGAGATCATTTCTTGCACTGCAACAAACACACAACAGCGGAGCTGTAATTCAACACAACAACAGCTGCTTGGTTGTAAAAAAAACAAAGGTAATCACATTTTCTTAGGTGGGATTTGTCAAACTTGTCAAGTGATTTTGGAAGAAGTGGCAACGCTGTGATTGTTTATTTACTTTGGAGACAAGATGGAGGACGCGTCAAGTGTTGCTCTACGTCTTGTGACGTTTTAAGACGGTCTTGAGTGTTTCTCTCAATGACGGGGGTAAATACTGGGCGAAACGTGGGGGATATATATATCACGCTTGGTTAGTTTATTTTGTTTAAAGCCAGATGACTACACGAGGGTCATTATGACTGTTACTTGTACACCACTAGTCACTACACCAGGGTCATTAAGACTGGCACCTGTACACCACCAGTCACTACACCAGGGTCATTAAGACTGGCACCTGTACACCACCAGTCACTACACCAGGGTCATTAAACTGACACCTGTACACCACCAGAATAACAGGGCACAATATCTTGACTGGAACAATACACAACGTTTCGGTCGGACCTGGAACATTCACAAGTCACACTAACATACGAGGGTGAGGGAGCCAGTGTATATAGGACACTGACGGGACAACGAGAGGAAGAAAGAAGTTGAGAAGTAGTGGTAGAGGTAATGCTAGTAGTGGAAGTAGTAGTAGAAAGTAGGGGGAGTAGTTTTAGTGGCACAAGAGACAGAAAGGGGAGTGAAGGGAGGCAATAGTAGTAGTAGTAATGGAGTGGTAGTCGTAGAAGTAGAAGAGGGAGTAAGTCCTTGCCTTTCTTGGTCCAACCCTGATTATCTTCCATACCCCTTCTACTACTACTACTATTACTGCTACTACTATTACTACTACTACTATTAAGAATAATAATAATAAGACAGATAAATCAGGGAAAAAAGAAGGAAAGGATAGATAAAATGATATAAAGTTTGGGGGGCAAAAAACCCAATGACAGAACACACCTAGGCAGAAGAAAGAAAGACGAACAATGGGAAAGGAGAAGAGGAGGGAGGGGGAGAAGGAGGAGAAGAAGGAAAGACCAGATCAACTCACGAGTGTTCTAAAATTTGGAATTTTTGACAATGTAACATTCATACAAAGAAAGTTGTGTATAGTGATGCTTCAAGAAGACGGTGACTGTGAAGGCTGGAAGGTAGACAGTTTTAACAGAGGACCAGTCAATAGGATGATTGTGATCTCTTAAATGACAGAAAAAAGTTAGTGTCGGCAAGCCTAACACTACTTTTGTGCTCGTCGAGTCTGTCAGCCAGAGAGCGGCCAGTCTCTCTAAAGTATTGAAGCGGGTAAGAGAAGTATGAGAGTAGATACCAGGGGCATCTATAGCTGGAGGAGAAGCACCAAACTAGGGGCATCTATAGCGGGAGGAGAAGCACCAAACTAGGGGCATCTATAGCGGGAGGAGAAGCACCAAACTAGGGGCATCTATAGCTGGAGGAGAAGCACCAAACTAGGGGTATCTATAGCGGGAGGAGAAGCACCAAACTAGGGGCATCTATAGCTGGAGGAGAAGCACCAAACTAGGGGCATCTATAGCGGAGGAGAAGCACCAAACTAGGGGCATCTATAGCGGGAGGAGAAGCACCAAACTAGGGGCATCTATAGCGGAGGAGAAGCACCAAACTAGGGGCATCTATAGCGGGAGGAGAAGCACCAAACTAGGGGTATCTATAGCGGGAGGAGAAGCACCAAACTAGGGGTATCTATAGCTGGAGGAGAAGCACCAAACTAGGGGCATCTATAGCTGGAGGAGAAGCACCAAACTAGGGGCATCTATAGCGGGAGGAGAAGCACCAAACTAGGGGCATCTATAGCGGGAGGAGAAGCACCAAACTAGGGGCATCTATAGCTGGAGGAGAAGCACCAAACTAGGGGCATCTATAGCGGGAGGAGAAGCACCAAACTAGGGGCATCTATAGCGGGAGGAGAAGCACCAAACTAGGGGCATCTATAGCTGGAGGAGAAGCACCAAACTAGGGGCATCTATAGCTGGAGGAGAAGCACCAAACTAGGGGTATCTATAGCTGGAGGAGAAGCACCAAACTAGGGGCATCTATAGCGGGAGGAGAAGCACCAAACTAGATTACTGGGAAGGATGTTAGCTTGACCAAATGTAAGTTTGATGTCTAAGGAACGGGGAGTGGCTAGTTTATTGTGCACCTCATATCCATGATAAATTAGACACATATGCAACACTTGGGTATCTTTATTGAGGAAACGTTTCGCCACACAGTGGCTTCATCAGTCCATACAAAGGAGAATCGTGAAGAACAGGAGGAGTTTGAGGTGGTCAGTCTATCAATCTTGAATAGAATACAACATATGAGCGTAGAGGAAGCTTATATACTGTAGACAGGAGAGGTGCAGCAGTTGTAGGAGGTGTCACATTTGTCCAATGTGGAAGTAGGTCGTGCCCAAGGAATAGGCAAGCGAAGAAATCCCTGTATTAAGATACCAAGATATTGCAGTGTCAGACAGGATCCTGTCTGACACTGCAATATCTTGGTATCTTAATACAGGGATTTCTTCGCTTGCCTATTCCTAACCATTCATTTACACCTCATATCCATCCTGTGGATGGTAGTGGCTAGTTTATTGTGCACCTCATATCCATCCTGTGGATGATGTCATAACTTAGCTTTAGCACCATTAGGATGGCAAACAATTCAGTATAGCCGCCAAGTTGTTAATTCTTAAGTCTAACTCAACAAAGTTTTAATCGTTCTTAACTAGAGAGGTGTCAACAAGAGCAGATGCAGTTGTTATTGTTCTTAACTAGCTAGTTGTACAACATATTGTAATGTCACCTGATTACTATGATCTTATTGTATATATATATATATATATATATATATATATATATATATATATATATATATATATATATATATATATATATATATATATATATATATATATATATATATTAACCTGTAGATATGGGGTGACATCATATTATCCGTGGCTGGACACGGATCCGTGGCTGGACACGGGATCCGTGGCTGACACGGGATCGTGCTGGACACGGGATCCGTGTCAGAGAAATAATATTGGTATACGTATATATATATATATATAGTGGTGAGTCAGTCCATGTATCAGTGACGAGGGTGCCTGCTACCTCAGTGGCACTAGTGCCATGGTCCTCATTGACTATACTGCTATGGTCCTCAGTGGCACTACTGCGATGGTCTTCAGTGACACTACTGCTATGGTCGTCAGTGGCACTACTACCATGGTCCTCAGTGGTACTAGTGCCATGGGCCTCAGTGGCACTAGTGCCATGGTTCTCAGTAGCACTACTGTTATGGTCCTCAGTGGCACTACTGCCATCGTCTTCAGTGACAATGGTGTCATTGGTCTTTAGCGGGGGGCGTTGACCCCCGCTAAAGACCAGGCCTACTGGTGGATCAAAGCTTGATCAACCAGGCTGTTACTGCTGAACTGAGAAATTGCAGGGTATGAACCACAGCCCGGCTGGTCACCATCTCACTTGATCAATATATCAAATTTCCTCTTGCAAAACAGCCAGAGGTCTTATTTATGATGGGAGGCTGTTGAATAGTCGTGGTTCCCTTACACTTATTGTGTTTCAGTGTAGTCAGGGCACTCTTGCTCTTCATTGGACAGGGGGGGCGGGGTTGCATCCTGTGCCCAGTCGATGTCTAAGTAAGATACAACAGTATCTTTATTAGAAACTTTTCGCCTACACAGCAGGCTTCTTCAGTCGACGAAAATTAGACACATGTGCGACATCTGGGTATCTTTATTGTAGACGTTTCGCCCACCAGTGGCTTTATCAATACAAATTCTAGGTCATAACTTGAAGACAGTAGAACTATATACAAAAGATGAGGTAATCAGTGCCTCGGCCTTGGAGTTGGTGTGTTCAGCACCTACGGTGTTCAGCACCTACGGTGTTCAGCACCTACGGTGTTCAGCACCTACGGTGTTCAGCACCTACGGTGTTCAGCACCTACGGTGTTCAGCACCTACGGTGTTCAGCACCTACGGTGTTCAGCACCTACGGTGTTCAGCACCTACGGTGTTCAGCACCTACGGTGTTCAGCACTTACGGTGTTCAGCACCTACGGTGTTCAGCACCTACGGTGTTCAGCACCTACGGTGTTCAGCCTTACGGTGTTCAGCACCTACGGTGTTCAGCACCTACGGTGTTCAGCACCTACGTGTTCAGCACCTACGGTGTTCAGCACCTACGGTGTTCAGCACTTACGGTGTTCAGCACCTCAGGTGTTCAGCACCTACGGTGTTCAGCACCTACGGTGTTCAGCACCTACGGTGTTCAGCACCTACGGTGTTCAGCACTTACGGTGTTCAGCACTTACGGTGTTCAGCACCTACGGTGTTCAGCACCTACGGTGTTCAGCACCTACGGTGTTCAGCACCTACGGTGTTCAGCACTTACGGTGTTCAGCACCTACGGTGTTCAGCACCTACGGTGTTCAGCACCTACGGTGTTCAGCACTTACGGTGTTCAGCACCTACGGTGTTCAGCACCTACGGTGTTCAGCACCTACGGTGTTCAGCACCTACGGTGTTCAGCACCTACGGTGTTCAGCACCTACGGTGTTCAGCACTTACGGTGTTCAGCACCTACGGTGTTCAGCACCTACGGTGTTCAGCACCTACGGTGTTCAGCACTTACGGTGTTCAGCACCTACGGTGTTCAGCACCTACGGTGTTCAGCACCTACGGTGTTCAGCACCTACGGTGTTCAGCACCTACGGTGTTCAGCACCTACGGTGTTCAGCACCTACGGTGTTCAGCACCTACGGTGTTCAGCACCTACGGTGTTCAGCACCTACGGTGTTCAGCACCTACGGTGTTCAGCACCTACGGTGTTCAGCACCTACGGTGTTCAGCACCTACGGTGCTGTATTGATAAAGTCACTGGAGGGCGAAACGTCTACAATAAAGCTACCCAGATGTCGCACATGTCTAGTGTTCATGTTGTGGGTATTGTATACCTTTCTTGAAGAGCTTCTTCAGTCGTGTACACAAGAGTTAGCAGAAGCAGTAGAGATGTGAAGACGATGTCATCAGTCCATCATCACCCTTGAAGACGTAGTTTCAGGTGGTCAGTCCCTTAGCCGAGTCTTGTTTTCGTAAGGAGTGATTTGTGTGTGCGGGTTCGAAACCAGTCCCTCTAGGATGTTCCAGATGCAAATTATAAGAACATAAGAAGGAACGAGCACAACAGCAGGCCTACTGGCTCAAGCTAGGCAGGTCTAACTCACACCCACTCATGTACTAGTCTAAGCTATTTTTAAAGTTACACAAGGTTTTAGCTTCTATAACTGTACTCGGGAGTTTGTTCCACTCATCCACAACTCTATTACCAAACCAGTGCTTTCCTATATCCTTTCTAAATCTAAATTTTTCCAACTTGAAATCATTGCTGCGAGTCCTGTCTTGGTTAGATATTTTTAGCACGCTATTTACATCCCCT
>WNWK01026643.1:0-27144 GCA_009830355.1 Cherax destructor | reverse complement strand
AAGATGTGGAATAATCGCGTGAATATTGGCGCATTTTTTTTTTTATCTCTTTCACGTAAATTTAGCGTGTTGTACCATGGATATTGTTTATCTTTTTCCCCAAAAATTTAGCCAGTCATAACTGGGGCGGAGGGGAAGGCGTCCGGGGTGGGGGACGACACCGAAGCGTCTTGTTTGGCGTGTACTCACCTATTTGTACTCACTATTTGTGGTTGCAGGGTCGAGTCATAGCTCCTGGCCCGCCTCTTCACTGATTGCTACTAGGTCCTCTCTCTCCCTGCTCCATGAGCTTTATCAAACCTAGTCTAAAACTATGTATGGTTCTGCTCTCCACTATGTCGCTTTCCAAGCTATTCCACTTCCTGACAACTCTATGACTGAAGAAATACTTCCTAACATCCCTTTGACTCATAGGAGTCTTCAACTTCCAATTGTGACCCCTTGTTTTTGTGTCCCCTCTCTGGAACATCTTGTCTCTGTCCACCTTATCATTCCTCGCTATTTTATATGTCGTTATCATGTCTCCCCTAACCCTCCTGTCCTCTAGTGTCGTCAGGCCGATTTCCTTAACCTTCTTCGTAGGACAATCCCCTAGCTCTGGGACTAGTCTTGTTGCAAACCTTTGCACTTTCTCTAATTTCTTGACGTGCTTGACCAGGTGTGGGTTCCAAACTGGTGCTGCATACCCAGTATGGGCCTGACGTATATGGTATACAGAGTCTTGAATGATTCCTTGGTGAGGTATTGGAACGCTATTCTTAGGTTTGCCAGCCGCCCGTATGCTGCAGCAGTTATCTGATTGATGTGTGCCTCAGAGATGTGCTGTATTATATCACCCAAGATTTTTTTCTTTGAGTGAGGTTTGCAGTCTTTGGCCACCTAGACTATACTCTGTCTGCGGTCTTCTTTGCCCTTCCCCGATATTCATGACTTTACATTTGGCAGGGTTAAATTCAAGGAGCGTTACTGGACCAGGCTTGCAGCCTGTCCAGGTCTCTTTGTATTCCTGCCTGATCCTCGACTGATTTGATTCTTCTCATTAACTTCACATCATCTGCAAACAGGGACACTTCTGAGTCTATCCTTCCGTTATGTCATTCACATATACCAAAAACAGTACAGGTCCTAGGACTGACCCTTGTGGAACTCCACTCGTCACAGGTGCCCACTCTGACATCTCGTCACGTACCATGACTCGTTGTTGCCTCCTGTCAGATATTCTCTGATCCATTGCAGTGCTTTTCCTGTTACGTGTGCCTGATCCTCTAGCTTTTGTGTGTGTGTGTGTGTGTGTGTGTGTGTGTGTGTGTGTGTGTGTGTGTGTGTGTGTGTGTAAGAAATCACAATAAACGCATGTTTGCAAATATATAAAAATACCACAGTGAAAATAAGAAAACACCTGAGCGTTGTGGCATTTTTATATATATTTGCAATCTTGCGTTTATTGTGATTTCTTCCCACACACACATTATATATATATATATATATATATATATATATATATATATATATATATATATATATATATATATATAATATATATAAGAGACAAGCATCCGACAAGGGACACCATAGCCATCACAACACCCTGAAGGAGACCCATCACTGAACAATTAATTTTGCCAGAATCAGGAAGTCTATAAGGCGATTGTCATTTCCTGCAGGATCTGCAGGAGGTTACACTGTAATTCGACCACAACACCTCAAAGAGATGGTAAATCCAGTACTCGGAGCATCTGCATCAATCCTCCTCACCGAATTAACAACTTTTGTCAACAACTGCCTGGCTGGGCGAATCCCAGAAGAAATTAAACCTTTCTTTTTTGGAGCCTCATTATGCGCTTTGAAGAAGAAGGATGGGGGAATCAGACCCATTGCTGTTGGTAACACCCTTCGCCGTCTAGTTGCCAAAGCAGCAGTAAGAAACATTCGCCTAGAAGCTGCCAGTTTAATCCAGCCACACCAACTGGGCTTTGGGGTCTCTCAAGGCAGTGAAGCCGCAGCTCATGCGGCAAGGGCCTACATCAGAGACCTACCAGAAGACAAGGCCGTAGTTAAACTTGACTTTAGAAATGCCTTTAATATGGTGAAGAGAGATGTGGTCTTGCCAGCCGTTCGGGATCGGTTCCCCAGTCTCTTTCCCTTCATTTCACCTGGCTACAGCAAACCCTCGACTCTTTTGTTTGGGGTACATGAAATTCCCTCATCGGAGGGTGTTCAGCAGGGTGATCCACTCGCTCCACTTCTCTTCTGTTTGGCAGTAAGAGAACTAACTTCCAGCCTACGCAGCGAGCTCAACATCTGGTACCTAGATGATGGCACTCTGGCGGGTACTGAGGAGTCCCTATTAGAGGACCTACAACGGGTGAAGACACAGGGAGAAGCCTTAGGACTCATCCTCAATCCCTCAAAGTGTGAAATCATCACATCAAATCAGGAAATAATTAATGCGGTGCGAACAATCCTCCCAGAAGTCACTCCTACCACTCCATCCAACAGTACCCTCCTGGGAGCACCGCTGGGTCACCAGGCCATCTACACGGTCCTCAAGGACAAAGTGAATGACCTGAAAAGAATGGAGGAGAGAATAAGTGATCTTGATGCCCATGATGCCCTGTATCTCCTCACAAGGTGTCTTACTATGCCAAGACTCACTTACTTCTTGAGGTGTGCACCCTCTTTTGACAACCCAACATTTAACGAGTATGACGCACACCTGAGATCAACCTTTAAGAAGGCACTGAATCTGTCACTAGATGATCGGCAATGGGAGCAGGCAACCCTCCCAGTGCGACTAGGAGGTATAGGGGTGCTCAAAGCAACGCAAGTAGCTTTACCTGCATTTCTGTCATCGTGTTTGGCCTCCTGTGGATTAGTCAAGAAGATTGTCCCCGAACGCTTGAGAGGTGTGGTGGGAGCTCAGGACCCCAGGTTCATTGAAGCAGCAGTGCATTGGGACATCCTGGCAGACTCCTCCAGTAGACCAGCTCCTCCCAAAGAGCACAAACAGTCCCACTGGGACAAACCGATCATGGAAAAAATTGCCAACACAATGCTCACCAATGCTTCAGGAAAGGACAAAGCTCGTCTCCTAGCGGTGAAGGCACCACACTCAGGAGATTTCCTTCTAGCTGTTCCCAATTCCTCTCTGGGGACTCGACTCGACCCACAGGCCATTCGGATTGGTGTTGCTCTTCGCCTAGCCGCCCCCATACTCACCGAACATAGGTGTATTTGCGGCAGGGCGACGGCTGATCAATTCGGACTTCATGGTCTCGTGTGTCACACATCAGAAGGAAAGTATGCTAGACATGAGGAGGTCAACGACATCATAAAGAGAAGCCTCGCCACGGCCCGTTGCCCAGCTCAACGAGAACCCCAAGTGCAGAGGTCTGATGGAAGTCAAAAGCGTCCTGATGGAGCCACTATGCTACCCTGGAAGGATGGTAAGCAGATTGCTTGGGACTACACCTGTGCTGCCACAATGGCAGACACCTACTTGCCATACTCCGCAGCCGAAGGGGGTGGAGCTGCCAGCCACAGGGAGACCCAGAAGACTCGTAAATATGAAGGCCTTCCCCCTTGCTATAACTTCATCCCAATAGGGTCAGAGACCCTTGGAGCGTGGGGCAAGTGTGCTCAAAAGTTTCTCAAAGAGCTGGGTGAGAAACTCATCATAGAAACCAGGGACCACAGGGCGACCAGCTTCCTCTTTCAGAGACTCAGTGTGGCGATCCAGAGGGAAAATGCCTGCAGCGTTCTGGGCACGGAGCCCACTGCCGGGGAGCTGGACGAAGTATTTGACATGTAGCTCTGAGTTGTTATCTATGTTGTTTTACTCCCTATGTATTTTGTCATAAAATAAAGTTTGTATAAAAAAGATGGGGTGGTAGGGGAAGTGGAATATTCAAATGGCTTCAGAAAGAAATCTAAATATTCTTCCTTGAAGCCTTTTTATCCACTTCTCCGAGGCAATGGGTCCCACAATTTACACAAGAGGTGGACCCCATCCTATATATATATATATATATATATATATATATATATATATATATCTGGAGTTTACCTGGAGAGAATTCCAGGGGTCAACGCCCCCGCGGCCCGGTATGTGACCAGGCCTCATGTTGGACCAGAGCCTGATCAACCAGGCTGTTACTGCTGGCCGCACGCAGTCCAACGTACGAACCACAGCCTGGCTGGTCAGGTACCGACTTTAGGTGCCTGTCCAGTGCCTGCTTGAAGACAGCCAGGGGTTTGTTGGTAATCCCCCTGATGTATGCTGGGAGGCAGTTGAACAATCTTGGGCCCCTGACACTTATTGTGTTGTCCCTCAACGTTCTAGTGGCACCCCTGCTCTTCATTGGGGAAATGTTACATCGCCTGCCGAGTCTTTTGCTTTCGTAGGGAGTAATTTTCGTGTGCAAGTTTGGTACTAATCCCTCGAGAATTTTCCATGTGTATATAATAATGTATCTCTCCCGCCTGCGTTCTAGAGAGTACAGGTTTAGGAACTTCAAGCGTTCCCAGTAGTTGAGGTGGTTTATCGCACTTATGCGTGCGGTGAAGGTTCTCTGCACATTTTCAAGGTCAGCAATTTCACCCGCCTTGAAAGGTGCAGTTAGTGTGCAGCAATATTCCAGCCTAGATAGAACAAGCGATCTGTAAGTGTCAACATGGGCTTGGCATCCCTGGTTTTGAAGGTTCTCATTATCCATCCTGTCATTTTTCGAGCAGATGCAATTGCTACTTTGTTATGGTCCTTGAAGGTGAGATCCTCTGACATGATCACTCCCAGGTCTTTGACATTAGTTTTTCGCTCTATTGTGTGGTTGGAATTAGTTTTGTACTCCGATGAGATATTAATTTCTTCACGTTTTCCGTATCTGAGTAATTGAAATTTCTCATCATTGAACTTCATATTGTTTTCTGCAGCCCATTTAAAGATTTGGTTTATGTCTGCTTGGAGTCTTGCAGTATCTTCAACGGTGGACACTGTCATACAGATTCGGGTGTCATCTGCAAAGGAAGACACAGCACTGTGGCTTATATCCCTGTCAATGTCTGATATGAGGATGAGGAATAGGATGGGAGCAAGTACTGTGCCTTGTGGAACAGAGCTTTTCACAGTAGCTGCCTCAGACTTTACTCTGTTGACTACTACTCTTTGTGTTCTACATGTTAGGAAATTATAGATCCATCTACCAACTTTTCCTGTTATTCCTTTATCACGCATTTTGTGTGCTATTACACCATGGTCACACTTGTCAAAGGCTTTTGCAAAATCTGTGTATATAACATCTGCATTCTGTTTATCTTCTAGAGCATCCAGGACCTTGTCGTAGTGGTCCAGTAGTTGGGACAGACAGGAGTGGCCTGCTCTAAACCCATGCTGTCCTGGGTTGTGCAATTGATGGGTATCAAGATGGGTGGCGATCTTGCTTCTTAGAACCCTTTCAAAGATTTTTATGATATGGGACGTTAGCGCAATTGGTCTGTAGTTCTTTGCTATTGCTTTACTGCCCCCTTTGTGGAGCGGGGCTATGTCTGTTGTTTTTAGTAGCTGCGGGACGATCCCAGTGTCCATGCTCCCTCTCCATAGGATGTTAAAAGCATGTGATAGGGCTTCTTGCAGTTCTTGATGAACACGGAGTTCCATGAGTCTGGGCCTGGAGCGGAGTGCATGGGCATGTCATTTATTGCCTTTTCGAAGTCATTTGGCGTCGTGTCAGAAAGGCATGCGTCTGTCAAGTTCTGTGGCACTCTCATAAAAATTCATTTAGGTTTTCGATTTTCAGTCTGGTTAGTGGCTCGCTAAAACTGAGTCATACTGGGATTTAAGTAACTCACTCATTTCCTTGTTGTCATCTGTGTAGGACCCATCCCGTTTAAGTAGGGGCCCAATACTGGTTGTTGTTCTCGACTTTGATTTTGCATAGGAAAAGAAATACTTAGGGTTTCTTTCAATTTCATTTATGGCTTTTAGTTCTTCCCGTGTCTCTTGATTCCTGTAAGATTCCTTTAGTTTTAATTAATATATATATATATATATATATATATATATATATATATATATATATATATATATATATATATATATATATATATATATATTGCTGTGTAGGTTGGTACACAGCAACCACCCAGGGAGGTACTACCGTCCTGCCAAGTGAGTGTAAAACGAAAGCCTGTAATTGTTTTACATGATGGTAGGATTGCTGGTGTCTTTTTCTGTCTCATAAACATGCAAGATTTCAGGTATGTCTTGTTACTTCTACTTACACTTTGGTCACACTACACATTCATGTACAAGCATATATATATATATGCACACCCCTCTGGGTTTTCTTCTATTTTCTTACTAGTTCTTATTTCCTCTTCTCCATGGGGAAGTGGAACAGAATTCTTCCTCCGTAAGCCATGCGTGTCGTAAGAGGCGACTAAAATGCCGGGAGCAAGGGGCTAGTAACCCCTTCTCCTGTATATATTACTAAATGTAAAAGGAGAAACTTTCGTTTTTCCTTTTGGGCCACCCCGCTTCAGTGGGAAACGGCCGACGTGTTGAAAGAAGAAAGATAATTTTATATATATATATATATATATATATATATATATATATATATATATATATATATATATATATATATATATACAATGGTTTATGCCCAGGATGCTACAAGCATTCCCTCTAAATCGGTAAAAAATGTAGCTGATCGTTATTGGTACCCGTGATGAATTTGTCAACTAACATTGCCGTGAGGGGCGTCCAGTCTTATTGGAATGAAGTTATAGCATGACGTAAGCCCACTGTATCTATTGATCTAAGTCTCTCTGAAGCTGGCACCACCTCCTTCAGCTTCAGAGTATTCTGGCCAGGTGTCAGTTAATGTAGACGCACAGGTGTAGTACCACGCAATCTGCTTTCCGTCTTTCCAGGGTTGACTGGTGACTCCATCTGGACGCTTCTGACTTCCGTCAGTACCTGAGGTTCCCGTTCTGGTCAACGGGCTGTGGCGAGACTTCACTTGATGATGTCATTGACCTCTCTGTGTCTGGTACACTTTCCTTCCGACATAACAGACGAGACCGTGGAACCCAAATTGACCAGCTGACGCTCTGCTTCAGATGTACTTGTGTTCAGGTGTCCCGTAGCTAGATCGCTAGCGCACTCAGTTCACACACTGAGGTCCGGGGTTCGAATCTCCTTCGGTACGGCTGAAAAACATTAGGGGCGTGTTTCCAAAAGACACCTGCTGTCCCTGTTCACCCATCAGTGTAAAATAGGTACCTGGGTGTTAGTCGACTGGTGTGGGTCGCATCCTGGGACAAAACTGACCTAATTTGCCCGAAATGCTCAGCATAACAAGGGACTTTCTATATAGTAGTATGTCATTGATGTCAGCTAGGACGGTATACCTTGTACATGTACTTGTAGTCTATAAAGATATTATTATTATTATTGTGTTATGCGTGGGGGAGGCGGCCTGTAGGGTGGGTGAATGACCTGAGGGTGGCAGTGATCGCACAAAGAGGAATTAGGGACAACAAAAACGAAATCTCTAGCATGTGGTGCCTTCACTGTGGTGCCTTCACTGTGGTGCCTTCACTGTGGTGCCTTCACTGTGGTGCCTTCACTGTTGTGCCTTCACTGCTAGGAGACGAGCTTTGTCCTTCGCTGAAGCATTGTTGAGCATTGAGTGATTTTCTCCCTGATGGATCTGTCTCAGTGGTACTGTTTGTGGTCTCTGGGAGGAGATGGTCTGCTTGAAGAGTCAGCAAGACTATCTCACTGCGCAGCTGTCTCCGTGAACTACAGGTCGTGAGTTCTAACACCACCTCTCATCTAGTTCACTAGATGCCATGCACAAGGACAGAAATGCAGGTAAAGCTCCCTGTGTTGCCTTACGCACCCTTATACCTCCCAGTCACACTGGAAGTGTTGCTTCATCATGAAGACTGACCTCAGGAGCGCCTCATATTCACTCAATTCTCAGCTACATTTTTTTTTTCATTAATAATTTCTCCAATGATCCTTTATATATTACATTGTAACTTATTTTAACATTACGGTAGTGCCGACTAGCCAGTTACTGTACGAAATTGCTTAAGTTATCATACACACTGTACTTTAAGTTATCATACACACTGTACTTTAAGTTATCATACACACTATAATTTAAGTTAACATACACACTATACTTTAAGTTATCATACACACTGTACTTTAAGTTATCATACACACTGTACTTTAACTTATCATACACACTGTACTTTAACTTATCATACACACTGTACTTTAACTTATCATACACACTATACTTTAAGTTATCATACACACTATACTTTAAGTTATTATACACACTATACTTTAAGTTATTATACACACTATACTTTAAGTTATCATACTGTAATAACATTCTGTACTTACATTCTTTATCATCCATACTGTAATAAAGTTCTTTACTAACCACTGTATTACTGTTGTCTACCATACACACTATACTGATGTTGTCTACCATACACACTATACTGATGTTGTCTACCATACACACTATACTGATGTTGTCTACCATACACACTATACTGATGTTGTCTACCATACACACTATACTGATGTTGTCTACCATACACACTATACTGATGTTGTCTACCATACACACTATACTGATGTTGTATATCATACACACTATACTGTTCTCTAATATACACATTAAACTAACAATCTCTGTCATAATGCATTAACGTTCTCTATTATACACTACACCATACATTCTATAAGAAGTGAATACCTCTTTATTCTATTAATAAAGAAGAGCGCACTTTATTTAGTTTATTAACATAGAGGGTTAATAACCCAGGATAATGTAATAAAGATAATCAGAGCGGCTTATTTTCAATAGGGCTCTTTGGTCCTCACCCCCCCCCCCCCAGATGCAAACTATAACAGGCAGCTAAAACTCGGGTATCTATTTACTGTTAAGTGAACTGGGGCAATATGAAAAGGAAGCATGCCCGTGTTTCCATCCGCCCCACGAACGAACCCAAGTCCTTTGGTTGTGAGAATTAGGCGCTACATTGATCCATGGGCCATGGTTGGATGATTATTGGAGTTTAGGGCCAATGGACTTAACACGAGGGTTATTAATGCTATGTATAATTTATTCGCCAACAGTCAAGAATGCCACAGTCACTACGATAAGGGTCAAACTAAACTCTAAGTGTATATACACTGAGAAACATACACATCTCGGTGTATAATATAATATCCAACTTGTTAAATTTTATGTAATTATAGAGGACAATTTAGAAGCAGCAGAGTGTAGTGTTCAAGGAAGAGTGATAGTTCCACGTCGCTAATTCTCATTCTCGTTCTCTCATTGTTTATCAGATTTATAACATGAGAGTGACAGCCTTTAAGGCAAACTTAATTATCTCGTCTTGCAAACAATGACGCTAGATGGCACCTCAATTTAAATCCTCATTTTAGAAGGAAGGTTATTACGTCCTCGTGATTGTATAGGCAAGCGTTTATATTGACCACCCTGAGATGTTCTACCAGTTATAAAGGAAATGTTGAGGTGATCCATCAGGGATGCATACACCGAGATGTGTATGTTTCTCAGTGTATATACACTTTATATATTTTATATATATATATATATATATATATATATATATATATATATATATAAAAACAGTGGACCCTCGCTATTCGAACACTCCAAACTCGCCCTTTTATGTAAGTTTATTATTGTAAGTGCTTTTATAAGTGTATTTTTGGGGGTCTGAAACTGACTAATCTAATTTACATAATTCCTTATGGGAATAAAATCTTTGATCCGGTCTTTACTTACATCGACCAACTTGATACTGTCTACAGCATCATTTGTAATAATAAGTAGCGTTTAGTTGTGATTAATAATGTAACAATTAGAACTTAGTTAACGTAGAATATATATGACTCGTGTCTGAGGTCAATGTGTGGTGTGAATATAATGCAGAGAATCTGTAGTTTGGAGATTAGTAGGAGGTGCGGGATTACCAAAACTATTATCCAGAGAGCTGAGGAGGGGTTGTTGAGGTGGTTTGGACATGTAGAGAGGATGGAACGATATAGAATGACTTCGAGAGTGTATAGATCTGTAGTGGAGGGAAGGCGGGGTAGGGGTCGGCCTAGGCTTAACTTCCAGCAAGCATGCATGAGCGTGTTAGATAGGAGTGAATGGAGACAAATGGTTTTTAGAACTTGACGTGCTGTTGGAGTGTAAGCAAGGTAATATTTATGAAGGGATTCAGGGAAACCGGCAGGCCGGACTTGATTCCTGGAGATGGGAAGTACAGGGCCGGCACTCTGAAGGAGGGGTGTTAATGTAGCAGTTGTATAACTGTAGTGTAAGCACGCCTCTAGGAAGACAGTGATGGAGTGAATGATGATGAAAGTTTTTCTTTTTCGGGCCACCCTGCCTTGGTGGGAAACGGCCGATGTGTTAATAAAATATAAAAAAATATATGACTGTGTTTGGACATGGATCGCTGAGTGCGATCTTTCTCTGTATATATCCGCTTGTTTCTACGTGATGAATTGATCTAAAAATCGCTTGAGAGGTCAGAGCATACAGGAGGAGATTAATAACTTGACTCCATGCTTGAGGCTCACTGACCTGCCCGGGATGGAAGACAAACATTCGTTCAGTTGATGTCTTTCCAAAATTGAGCAGACATCATCAACACTCTAACAACACCATCAACAACACAATCAACAACACCATCAACAACACCATCAACAACACCGTCAACAACACCATCAACAACACCATCAACAACACCATCATCAACACCGTCAACAACACCATCAACAACACCATCAACAACACCATCAACAACACCATCAACAACAATATCAACAACACCATTAACAACACCATCAACAACACCCATCCTTCAGAATGTTGGTATAACGTAGTTTTTTCTACCACATTCTCGTCCACCAGTTACTGAATAATTCAAGTGTATTATGTTAATCCCCGAGATTACCATAATATGTCAATTAGTTAATCATATAAATAATCAGAAAATTAATTGTTTAGTAAAATTAATTGTTTTAGCAAGCTGAAGTACACTTAAAAATACGATGACTGTCCTGTTTCATCTTACGTCTGGCAGCATTTACCTATTAATGATACAGCTGTATTGTACGGCTGGCAGCACTTGTCTGGAAACGTTGTTTTCTTCATAGTCTCATTTTCGTAAACATGCGTTTGAATAGCAAATCTTGAAGGGACTGTCCTGCGCTGCCACACGTAAAATGTCCTGTTACCTATGGTAAACTATAAGTAAATATATGTTAATTTATATTAACTCTCCATAAAACATGCTCTTTTTTTGGTGGAGGTTTACATCGTGCAAACATCGACGAATTTTAAAGAATACAAAATGGCCGTCATATATGAAGAATAGGTTGACGGCCGACAGCCCTGAACTGTCTCAGACACCAGCTGTGTCGCACGGCAGGCAGCCCTGAACTGCCACAAACACCAGCTGTGTCACACGGCTGGCAGCCCTGAACTATCAAAACCATCATCCATATCACACTGCTGGCAGCACTTACCCGTCAGAAATGCCAACCGTGTCGCACGGCTGGCAGCGCTTACCTGTCAGCAGTGACAACTATGTCGCACGGCTGGCAGCGCTTACCTGTCAGCAATGCCAACTGTGTCGCACGGCAGGCAGCCCTGAACTGCCACAAACACCAGCTGTGTCACACGGCTGGCAGCCCTGAACTATCAAAACCATCATCCATATCACACTGCTGGCAGCACTTACCCGTCAGAAATGCCAACCGTGTCGCACGGCTGGCAGCGCTAACCTGTCAGCAGTGACAACTATGTCGCACGGCTGGCAGCGCTTACCTGTCAGCAATGCCAACTGTGTCGCACGGCTGGCAGCGCTCACCTGTCAGCAGTGACAACTATGTCGCACGGCTGGCAGTGCTTACCTGTCAGCAGTGACAACTGTGTAAAACGGCTGGCAGCGCTTACCTGTCAGCAATGCCAACTGTGTCGCACGGCTGGCAGCGATTACCTGTCAGCAGTGACAACTGTGTCTCACGGCTGGCAGCGATTACCTGTCAGCAGTGACAACTGTGTCGCACGGCTGGCAGCGATTACCTGTCAGCAGTGACAACTGTGTCGCACAGCTGGCAGTGCTTACCTGTCAGCAGTGACAACTGTGTCTCACGGCTGGCAGCGCTTACTTGTCAGCAGTGACAACTGTGTCTCACGGCTGGCAGTGCTTACTTGTCAGCAGTGACAACTGTGTCTCACGGCTGTCAGTGCTTACCTGTCAGCAATGCCAACTGTGTCGCACGGCTGGCAGCGCTTACCTGTCAGCAGTGACAACTGTGTCTCACGGCTGGCAGCGCTTACTTGTCAGCAGTGACAACTGTGTCGCACGGCTGGCAGCGCTTACCTGTCAGCAGTGACAACTGTGTCTCACAGCCATTTCCCACCAAGGTAGGGTGGCCAAAAAAAAAAAAACTTATATATACATATACAGTGCTAGTCATGGCATTATGCCGCCCCTCCCCCACACACGTACCAAAGCACAAACACATACCGTGAAAGATTATAATATACATATCTGCACACTTACTGAGGTTTTAATACTTGATGTGCGTCCTTTACGCTTAATCACGTCCCTCAGCCGTGTAGGAAGACTCACACACAAATTCTTGAGGGTTTGGGGAGGTATATTATTCCATGCCTCATGTAGAGCAGCCTCCAGCCACGGGATGGAACTGATATCCTTGCCCAGTAAACTTCGTTTCACTATTGACCAGAGGTCGTCAATAGGGTTTAGGTCTGGGGAATTGCCTGGCCGGTCATTAAAGAACCTCACTTCACAGTCCTTAAGCCACTGAACTACAAATTTGGTGGTATGACACAGTGCACCGTCCTGCATAAAAACCGTAGCCCCACACTTGTCAAACGCCTCAGGTAAATTGTCACACAATAACTCCAGGTAATTATACTGGTTCATATACTGGTTTTTGGGAAGCACAATGAGTTCACCAACACTCTGAGCACTGAAACACACCCAAACCATGAACGATTCTGGGTGTTTGGTGGTCCCAAACACCCAGACTCGGGTTTAGCGGGTCACTACCTCTGGACCGGTACACGTCCTCCACGGTTACAGGTGACGGTGAAGGTTGTTTCATCACTCCAAAGTACTTTAGACCACTGTTGAGGAGTCCAGTGAAGATATTTCTTTGCATAATCCAGCCTACGTTTCTTCTGTGGCTTGGAGAGGATCGGTTTCTTAACCTGGCAGTGACTACTATAGCTCAGTTCTGACACACGTCTGTTAACAGTTCTTATAGACACCTCTGAGAGAAGATGTGGGTTCTTTTCTTTCAATTCTCTAGCAGTTATCTTAGGTGTACTCTCTAACTGCTTCTTTAACACAGTTAAGGTACGAACAGATGTCTTCTTCGAGGGGCCAGGCCGAGGTTTAGCAGACTGTAACTCGACATCGCCACCAGCCTTGAAACGCTGCACCCAGTTCCTCACTGAACACTCACACACACCAACATTCTCCACTATTTCTTTCGTCTGGTGCCCAGCTTTGTGAAGTCCTATGATTTGAGCTATAGTTTCAAGTGTTAAAGACTTTCTTTTACCCATAATCAAACATGTATAGCCCCAGAAACAAAGGGAACAATGGACAAAAGGTGGGGCGGATGAGAGACAAAAGTGCAACACTTTCTATTGACGTTCACAATGGACTTAACAAGATGTTATATATTATATCGACATTCACGACAGGCATACCATGATGGTACAGGGTGTCCTGCCTACCAGATAATTGTACCCAAGAGTTCCATCATGGAAAGAAACATAATTGAGTCCTCCTTCCTGAAACATGATAGGAATGCCATATATAACTCAAATTATGAACTGTACAAACTCGATAGTTATTTAGTGGAGTCTATTGTGCACAGCCTTAAACAACAATATTATACAAAAGCGCAGGATTGCTCCTTATACCAGGGGGTTTCATGATGTTTCGGTGATGTTCGACCAGAGTCTGCAAACTGAACATCATGGTATGCCCGTCGTGAACGTCAATATAATATATAACATCTTGTTAAGTCCGTCGCGAACGTCGATATTTAATATGTTAGGTCTGGCGTGACTGTGGATATAACCCACCCAGCTACTACTGCATACAGGTATCGTAATGGTACAGGTGGTCTAGGTAGTGTGCTGCAACACAGACTGCAACCTGAGCGATATAACATCAGTAGTGAGGAAATAATCATGTGGGTTCATTTAGGTATGGGTGCACATGTGTCATCATCCTAGCATAGCAGAAAAGAAATACAGAGTGACCTATTGAGGTCCTAACCCGTCTAGGTACAGTGGTACAAGGTACACATAGTTGACTGCAACATGGTGATTGCAACTAGTTTAGTGGTTTATTGAATTAGGTTGTTAGTAATATTATAATGATAATGATAATAATAATGATATTAACTGATAATAGTGGATAGTAATGGTGCTAAAAATCATTAATTGATACAGAGTATTTCCTGAATATTCTGGAATGTTCTGCGACACCGGTTGTTCAAATTAGCTGCATTCTGTATGTAAATGATCCACTATTGTAATGTAACTTCTTACGTCACATGACCTGTTCCCAGCAGTTAGAAGCTTAGGGCTGGCTATTAATTATCTCCTAGTTATTTTACCTCATGCTATCTGCAAACTGTGAGGCCTACTTCACCAGACACCATTTTGGGTGGGGTGTGGGGTGTGGGGAGGACCTGTGTGTGGTTGGCATTCCGCTGGCCTCTCTCCCTCAGTCAGAGGCTGGTGCCACAATACTCTGAAAAACTTACTATTTCTTCTGTTGTTGCCCTCGCAACATTGCACAGCTCCTGATGACGCACTGAGAAGTGTGAAAGTACTTGAGCTAAAGATTTCCCTCCCCCAGTGGCTTGTCTTGCTCATGCGCATATATATATATATATATATATATATATATATATATATATATATATATATATATATATATTTATTTATTAACACATCGGCCGATTCCCACCAGGGCAGGGTGGCCCGAAAAAGAAAAACTTTCATCATCATTCACTCCATCACTGTCTTGTCAGAGGGGTGCTTTACACTACAGTTAAAAAACTGCAACATTAACACCCCTCCTTCAGAGTGCAGACACTGTACTTCCCATCTCCAGCACTCAAGTCTGGCCTGCCGGTTTCCCTGAATCCCTTCATAAATGTTACTTTGCTCACACTCCAACAGCACGTCAAGTATTAAAAACCATTTGTCTCCATTCACTCCTATCAAATACACTCACACATGCTTGCTGGAAGTCCAAGCCCCTCGCACACAAAACCTCCTTTACCCCCTCCCTCCAACCTTTCCAAGGCCGACCCCTACCCCGCCTTCCCTAAACTACAGATTTATACACTCTCGAAGTCATTCTGTCTCGTTCCATTCTCTCTGCATGTCCGAACCACCTCAACAACCCCTTCTCAGCTCTCTGGATAATAGTTTTGGTAATCTCGCACCTCCTCCTAATTTCCAAACTCCGAATTCTCTGCATTATATTCACACCACACATTGACCTCAGACATGACATCTCCACTGCCTCCAGCCTTCTCCTCGTTGCAACATTCATCACCCATGCTTCACACCCATATAAGAGTGTTGGTATAACTATACTCTCATACATTCCCCTCTTTACTTCCATGGACAAAGTTCTTTGTCTCCACAGACTCCGAAGTGCTCCACTCACCCTTTTCCCCTCATCAATTCTATGATTCACCTCATCCTTCATAGACCCATCTGCTGACACATCCACTCCCAAATATCTGAATACATTCACCTCCTCCATACTCTCTCCCTAGAAACTGATATCCAATCTTTCGTCACCTAATCTTTTTTGTTATCCTCATCAGCTTACTCTTTCCTATATTCACTTTCAATTTTCTTCTTTTACACACCCTACCAAATTCATCCACCAACCTCTGCAACTTCTCTTCAGAATCTCCCAAAAGCACAGTGTCATCAGCAAAAAGCAACTGTGACAACTCCCACTTTGTATTTGATTCTTTATCTTTTAACCCCACACCTCTTGCCAAGACCCTCGCATTCACTTCTCTTACAACCCCATCTATAAATATATTGAACAACCACGGTGACATCACACATCTTGTCTAAGGGCCACTTTTACTGGGAAATAGTCCACCTCCCTCCTACACACTCTAACCTGAGCCTCACTATCCTCATAAAAGCTCTTCACTGCTTTCAGTAACCTACCTCCTATTCCATACACCTGCAACATCTGCCACATTGCCCCCCCCCAATCCACCCTATCATACGCCTTTTCAAAATCCATAAATGCCACAAAAACCTATTTACCCTTATCCAAATACTGTTCACCTATATGTTTCACTGTAAACACTTGGTCTACACACCCCATACCATTCCTAAATCGCCCTTGTTCATCTGCTATCCTGCTTTCTGTCTTACTCTTAATTCTTTCAATAATAACTCTACCATACACTTTACCAGGTATACTCAACAGACTTATTCCCCTATAATTTTTGCACTCTCTTTTGTTTCCTTTGTCTTTATACAAAGGAACAATACACGCTCTCTGCCAATCCCTAGGTACCTTACCCTCTTCCATACATTTATTAAATAATAGCACCAACCACTCCAAAACTATATCCCCACCTGCTTTTAACATTTCTATCTTTATCCCATCAATCCCAGCTGCCTTACCCCCTTTCATTTTACCCATTGCCCCACGAACTTCCCCCACACTCATAACTGGTTCTTCCTCACTCCTACAAGATGTTATTCCTCCTTGCCCTATACACGAAATCACAGCTTCCCTGTCTTCATCAATATTTAACAATTCCTCAAAATATTCCCTCCATCTTCCCGATACCTCTAACTCTCCATTTAATAACTCTCCTCTCCTATTTTTAACTGTCAAATCCATTTGTTCCCTAGGCTTCCTCAACTTATTAATCTCACTCCAAAACTTTTTCTTATTTTCAACAAAATTCGTTGATAACATCTCACCCACTCTCTCATTTGCTCTTTTTTTTACATTGCTTCATCACTCTCTTAACCTCTCTTTTTCTGTCCATATACTCTTCCCTCCTTGCATCACTTCTACTTTGTAAAAACCTCTCATATGCTAACTTTTTCTCCCTTACTACTCTCTTTACATCATCATTCCACCAATCGCTCTTCTTCCCTCCCACACCCACTTTCCTGTAACCACAAACTTCTGCTGAACACTCTAACACTACATTTTTAAACCTACCCCATACATCTTCAACCCCGTTGCCTATACTCTCACTAGCCCATCTATCCTCCAATAGTTGTTTATATCTTACCCTAACTACCTCCTCTCTTAGTTTATAAACCTTCACCTCTCTCTTACTTGTTGCTTCTATTTTCCTTGTATTCCCTCTACCTTTTACTCTCACTGTAGCTACAACTAAAAAGTGATCTGATATATCAGTGGCCACTCTATAAACAGTCTACCAATACGTAGTCCAACAAACTATTGTTATTATGCCCTACATCATATCTTGTATACTTATTTATCCTCTTTTTCTTAAAATATGTATTACCTATAACTAAACCCCTTTCTATACAAAGTTCAATTAAAGGGCTCCCATTATTATTTACACCTGGCACCCCAAACTTACCTACCACACCCTCTCTACATGTTTCTCCTACTTTAGCATTTAGGTCCCCTACCACAATTACTCTCTCACTTGGTTCAAAAGTTCCTATACATTCACTTAACATCTCCTAAGATCTCTCTCTCTCTCTCTCTCTCCTCTACACTCCTCTCTTCTCCAGTTGCATACATGCTTATTATGGCTCACTTTTCGCATCCGACTCTTATTTTAATCCACATAATCCTTGAATTTACACATTTATATTCCCTCTTCTCCTTCCATAACTGGTCCTTCAACATTATTGCTACCCCTTCCTTAGCTCTAACTCTCTCAGATACTACTGACTTAATCCCATTTATTTCTCCCCACTGAAACTCGCCTACCCCCTTCAGCTTTGTTTCGCTTAGGGCCAGGACATTCAACTTCTTTTCATTCATAACATTAGCAATCATCTCTTTCTTATCATCCGCACTACATCCACGCACATTCAAACATCCCAGTTTTATAAAAAAATTCTTCTTCTCCTTTTTAGTAAATGTATACAGGAGAAGGGGTTACTAGCCCATTGCTCCCGGCATTTTAGTCGCCTCTTACGACACGCATGGCTTACGGAGGAAAGATTCTTTTCCACTTCCCCATGGAGAATAGAGGAAATAAAGAACAAGAGCTATTAAGAAAAAAGAAGAAAAACCTAGATATGTGTATGTATGTATATATATGCATGTGCATGCTGTGTAGTGTGACCTAAGTGTAAGTAGCAGTAGCAAGATATACCTGTTATCCAGCGTGTTTATGAGACAGAAAAAGACACCAGCAATCCTACCATCATGTAAAACAGTTACAGGTTTCTGTTTCACAGTCACCTGGCAGGACGGTAGTACCTCCTGGGTGGTTGCATATATATATATATATATATATATATATATATATATATATATATATATATATATATATATATATATATATATATATATGATATGCATATATATATATATGATATCACCTGTTTACTGTGATCTTTTTGCATATATATATATATATATATATATATATATATATATATATATATATATATACATATCATATATATATATATATATATATATATATATATATATATATATATATATATATATATATATATAGCTAGGAATTGCAAGAGCAGGCGAAATATTCACAAACACTGATCTCTGGCCGACGGAGACTCGAACCTACGAACCTCATGACAAGGTACGCAGTGCTTTACCGACCATACCACACTGGTCCAATACCTTGGCATCAGCTTTCGCTAGACGTTATTCCAAGGCAGCCAGCTATTGTAAGCCTTCCTGCCTGAAAGCTGGCTGCCTTGGAATAACGTCTAGCGAAAGCTGGATGCCAGGTATTGGACCAGTGTGGTATGGTCGGTAAGCACTGCGTACCTTGTCATGAGGTTCGTAGGTTCGAGTCTCCGTCCCAAGATCAGTTTATATATATATATATATATATATATATATATATATATATATATATATATATATATATATATATATATATATATATGAGGTATATAGGTACTTTTTGATAGAGTATAAAACATGGCATCAAAGCCTAGGAGAGGCTAGGCTCAGCTGCCAGGTTATTAAACCAAAATGAAATATGTTGAAGCGTTTCGAACCTGGCTTTGATAAACATCAAAAAAATATTGAGGTGGACCATTAAAAACTTGACAAACTCCGGCGGCCGCTAGCTGGAAAAAATATTCCAATTACTGATCATAAAACTATGTCTTTCTTTCTCGGTGGTGACAGAGATGGTGGTGGCGGGGATGGTGGTAGCGGGGATGGTGGTGGCGGGGATGGTGGTGGCGGGGATGGTGGTGGCGGGGATGGTGGTGGCAGTGGTAGTGGCGGTAGCAGTTGTGGCGGGAGTGATAGTCGTAGTGGTGGTGGTATGGGAGTGATAGTGGTAGTGATGCTGGTGGCAATGGTGGTGGCGGTGGCAGTGGTGATGAGAGTGATAGTGGTGGTGTGGGAGTGGTAGTAGTGGTGATGGCAATGGTGGTGGTGGTAGTGGCAGTGGTGGTAGTGGTAGAGGTGCAGTGGTGGTAGTGGTAGAGGTGATGGTGGTGGTGGTAGTGGTGGCAGTGGTGCCCTTCATGTTGGTAGCGGTGGCAGTGGTGGAAGGGATGGTGGTAGTGGTGGCGGTGGTGGTGTTGGCAGTGAGAGTGGTGGTGGTGGTGTTGGCAGTGAGAGTGGTGGTGGTGACAGTGGGAGTGATGGTGGTCGTGGTGGAAGTGGGAGTGATGGTGGTCGTGGTGGCAGTGGGAGTGATGGTGGTGGCAGTGAGAATAATGGTGGTGGAAGTGTTAGTGATGGTGGTGGTAGTGGGAATGATGGTGGTGGAAGTGTTAGTGATGGTGGTGGTAGTGGGAGTGATGGTGGTGGTAGTGGGAGTGATTATGGTGGAAGTGTTAGTGATGGTGGTGGTAGTGGGAATGATGGTGGTGGCAATGTTAGTGATGGTGGTGGTAGTGGGAATGATGGTGGTGGCAATGTTAGTGATGGTGGTGGCAGTGTTAGTGATGGTGGTGGCAGTGTTAGTGATGGTGGTGGCAGTGTTAGTGATGGTGGTGGCAGTGTTAGTGATGGTGGTGGCAGTGTTAGTGATGGTGGTGGCAGTGGGAATGATGGTGGTGGCAGTGTTAGTGATGGTGATGGTAGTGTTGGTGGTGGTGGTGGTAATAGTGGTAGCAGCAGCAGTAGTAGTAAGTAGTAGTAGTAGTAGTGGTGGTGTAGTGGTGCCAGTGGATGCTGGGTGGTCTAGTAATAATAATAATTCTAGCACCATAATATACATTATAGTGGTACAGTAACACCAGTCTCCGGTAATCCAGACACACACACACAGACGGATCAAGGGATCAACACCCAGGTCTCGCTTCTCATCAAACTTCAGCCGCTATATTGGACAATATTACAATTAAAAAAATATTTATTTAAATAATAAAATCAGATGAACGCTATAATACCTGTAGGAATAAACAAAAAAAATAAATCTTTACTCATAATACAAATCATTGTTTTTATTTAGAAGGATTGGATACACCAGCAGTGTGCTGCTATACTATTCTACATGATAGTCGTAGAAACACTAGCATTGTGCTGCTGCACTAGTCTTTATGGCAGTTACATTGTGGGAACACCAGCAGTGTACTGTAACAGTATTTATTATATATGATAGTTACACAGTGGGAACACCAGGAGTGTGCTGATGCACTACTCTATGAGTTACACAGTGGGAACACCAGGAGTGTGCTGATGCACTACTCTATGAGTTACACAGTGGGAACATCAGGAGTGTGCTGATGCACTACTCTATGAGTTACACAGTGGGAACACCAGGAGTGTGTTGATGAACTACTCTATGAGTTACACAGTGGGAACACCAGGAGTGTGCTGATGCACTACTCTATGAGTTACACAGTGGGAACATCAGGAGTGTGCTGATGCACTACTCTATGAGTTACACAGTGGGAACACCAGGAGTGTGCTGATGCACTACTCTATGAGTTACACAGTGTGAAAATCAGGAGTGTGCTGATGCACTACTCTATGAGTTACACAGTGGGAACACCAGGAGTGTGCTGATGCACTACTCTATGAGTTACACAGTGGGAACACCAGGAGTGTGCTGATGCACTACTCTATGACAGTTACACAGTGGAACACCAGGAGTGTGCTGATGCACTACTCTATGAGTTCAGTGGAACACAGAGTGTGCGAGCACACAAGTTACAAGTGGAACATCAGGAGTGTGCTGATGCACTACTCTATGAGTTACAAAGTGGGAACATCAGGAGTGTGCTGATGCACTACTCTATGACAGTTACACAGTGGGAACAAAAGTGCTGATGCATCCTATGAAACAGTTACCAGTGGGAACCAAGACGTGTCTCTAAAAGAGACGGATGCTGAAATGTGTCATCCTGAGCTGGGAGACTTCAGCAGTGTCAGCCTGAGCTGGGAGACTTCAGCAGTGTCATCCTGAGCTGGGAGACTTCAGCAGTGTCAGCCTGAGCTGGGAGACTTCAGCAGTGTCATCCTGAGCTGGGAGACTTCAGCAGTGTCACCTGAGCTGGGAGACTTCAGAGTGTCAGCCTGAGCTGGGAGACTTCGCAGTGTCAGCCTGAGCTGGGAGACTTCAGCAGTGTCAGCCTGAGCTGGGAGACTTCAGCAGTGTCAGCCTGAGCTGGGAGACTTCAGCAGTGTCCCTGAGCTGGGAGACTTCAGCAGTGTCAGCCTGAGCTGGGAGACTTCAGAGTGTCAGCCTGAGCTGGGAGACTTCAGCAGTGTCAGCCTGAGCTGGGAGACTTCAGCAGTGTCAGCCTGAGCTGGGAGACTTCAGTAGTGTCAGCCTGAGCTGGGAGACTTCAGCAGTGTCAGCCTGAGCTGGGAGACTTCAGCAGTGTCAGCCTGAGCTGGGAGACTTCAGCAGTGTCAGCCTGAGCTGGGAGACTTCAGAGTGTCAGCCTGAGCTGGGAGACTTCAGCAGTGTCAGCCTGAGCTGGAGACTTCAGCAGTGTCAGCCTGAGCTGGGAGACTTCAGCAGTGTCACCTGAGCTGGAGACTTCAGCAGTGTCAGCCTGAGCTGGGAGACTTCAGAGTGTCAGCCTGAGCTGGGAGACTTCAGCAGTGTCACCTGAGCTGGGAGACTTCAGCAGTGTCAGCCTGAGCTGGGAGACTTCAGCAGTGTCAGCCTGAGCTGGGAGACTTCAGCAGTGTCAGCCTGAGCTGGGAGACTTCAGCAGTGTCAGCCTGAGCTGGGAGACTTCAGCAGTGTCAGCCTGAGCTGGGAGACTTCAGCAGTGTCAGCCTGAGCTGGGAGACTTCAGTAGTGTCAGCCTGAGCTGGAGACTTCAGCAGTGTCAGCCTGAGCTGGGAGACTTGAGTGTCAGCCTGAGCTGGGAGACTTCAGCAGTGTCAGCCTGAGCTGGGAGACTTCAGCAGTGTCAGCCTGAGCTGGGAGACTTCAGCAGTGTCAGCCTGAGCTGGGAGACTTCAGCAGTGTCAGCCTGAGCTGGGAGACTTCAGCAGTGTCAGCCTGAGCTGGGAGACTTCAGAGTGTCAGCCTGAGCTGGAGACTTCAGCAGTGTCAGCCTGAGCTGGGAGACTTCAGCAGTGTCAGCCTGAGCTGGGAGACTTCAGCAGTGTCACCTGAGCTGGGAGACTTAGCAGTGTCACCTGAGCTGGGAGACTTCAGCAGTGTCAGCCTGAGCTGGGAGACTTCAGCAGTGTCAGCCTGAGCTGGGAGACTTCAGAGTGTCAGCCTGAGCTGGGAGACTTCAGCAGTGTCAGCCTGAGCTGGGAGACTTCAGCAGTGTGTGAGACTCAGTGTCAGAGCTGGGAGACTTCAGAGTGTCAGCCTGAGCTGGGAGACTTCAGCAGTGTCAGCCTGAGCTGGGAGACTTCAGCAGTGTCAGCCTGAGCTGGGAGACTTCAGCAGTGTCAGCCTGAGCTGGGAGACTTCAGCAGTGTCAGCCTGAGCTGGGAGACTTCAGCAGTGTCAGCCTGAGCTGGGAGACTTCAGCAGTGTCAGCCTGAGCTGGGAGACTTCAGCAGTGTCAGCCTGAGCTGGGAGACTTCAGCAGTGTCAGCCTGAGCTGGGAGACTTCAGCAGTGTCACTGAGCGGGAACTTCAGCGTCCTGAGCTGGGAGACTTCAGTAGTGTCAGCCTGAGCTGGGAGACTTCAGTCAGTGTCAGCCTGAGCTGGGAGACTTCAGCAGTGTCAGCCTGAGCTGGGAGACTTCAGAGTGTCAGCCTGAGCTGGGAGACTTCAGAGTGTCAGCCTGAGCTGGGAGACTTCAGTAGTGTCAGCCTGAGCTGGGAGACTTCAGCAGTGTCAGCCTGAGCTGGGAGACTTCAGCAGTGTCAGCCTGAGCTGGGAGACTTCAGCAGTGTCAGCCTGAGCTGGGAGACTTCAGCAGTGTCAGCCTGAGCTGGGAGACTTCAGCAGTGTCAGCCTGAGCTGGGAGACTTCAGTAGTGTCAGCCTGAGCTGGGAGACTTCAGCAGTGTCAGCCTGAGCTGGGAGACTTCAGCAGTGTCAGCCTGAGCTGGGAGACTTCAGCAGTGTCAGCCTGAGCTGGGAGACTTCAGCAGTGTCAGCCTGAGCTGGGAGACTTCAGTAGTGTCAGCCTGAGCTGGGAGACTTCAGCAGTGTCAGCCTGAGCTGGGAGACTTCAGTAGTGTCAGCCTGAGCTGGAGACTTCAGCAGTGTCAGCCTGAGCTGGGAGACTTCAGCAGTGTCAGCCTGAGCTGGAGACTTCAGCAGTGTCAGCCTGAGCTGGGAGACTTCAGCAGTGTCAGCCTGAGCTGGGAGACTTCAGTAGTGTCAGCCTGAGCTGGGAGACTTCAGCAGTGTCAGCCTGAGCTGGGAGACTTCAGCAGTGTCAGCCTGAGCTGGGAGACTTGCAGTGTCAGCCTGAGCTGGGAGACTTCAGCATGTCAGCCTGAGCTGGGAGACTTCAGTAGTGTCAGCCTGAGCTGGGAGACTTCAGCAGTGTCAGCCTGGGCTGGGAGACTTCAGCAGTGTCATCCTGAGCTGGGAGACTTCAGCAGTGTCATCCTGAGCTGGGAGATCTCAGCAGTGTCAGCCTGAGCTGGGAGACTTCAGTAGTGTCAGCCTGAGCTGGGAGACTTCAGTAGTGTCAGCCTGAGCTGGGAGACTTCAGCAGTGTCATCCTGAGCTGGGAGACTTCAGCAGTGTCAGCCTGAGCTGGGAGACTTCAGTAGTGTCAGCCTGAGCTGGGAGACTTCAGCAGTGTCAGCCTGAGCTGGAGACTTCAGCAGTGTCAGCCTGAGCTGGGAGACTTCAGCAGTGTCAGCCTGAGCTGGGAGACTTCAGTAGTGTCAGCCTGAGCTGGGAGACTTCGCAGTGTCAGCCTGAGCTGGGAGACTTCAGTAGTGTCAGCCTGAGCTGGGAGACTTCAGCAGTGTCAGCCTGAGCTGGGAGACTTCAGCAGTGTCAGCCTGAGCTGGGAGACTTCAGCAGTGTCAGCCTGAGCTGGGAGACTTCAGCAGTGTCAGCCTGAGCTGGGAGACTTCAGCAGTGTCAGCCTGAGCTGGGAGACTTCAGTAGTGTCAGCCTGAGCTGGGAGACTTCAGCAGTGTCAGCCTGAGCTGGGAGACTTCAGCAGTGTCAGCCTGAGCTGGAGACTTCAGCAGTGTCGGCCTGAGCTGGGAGACTTCAGCAGTGTCAGCCTGAGCTGGGAGACTTCAGAGTGTCAGCCTGAGCTGGGAGACTTCAGCAGTGTCAGCCTGAGCTGGGAGACTTCAGCAGTGTCAGCCTGAGCTGGGAGACTTCAGCAGTGTCAGCCTGAGCTGGAGACTTCAGTAGTGTCAGCCTGAGCTGGGAGACTTCAGCAGTGTCAGCCTGAGCTGGGAGACTTCAGTAGTGTCAGCCTGAGCTGGGAGACTTCAGTAGTGTCAGCCTGAGCTGGGAGACTTCAGCAGTGTCAGTCTGAGCTGGGAGACTTCAGCAGTGTCAGCCTGAGCTGGGAGACTTCAGCAGTGTCAGTCTGAGCTGGGAGACTTCAGTAGTGTCAGCCTGAGCTGGGAGACTTCAGTAGTGTCAGCCTGAGCTGGGAGACTTCAGTAGTGTCAGTCTGAGCTGGGAGACTTCAGTAGTGTCAGTCTGAGCTGGGAGACTTCAGCAGTGTCAGCCTGAGCTGGGAGACTTCAGCAGTGTCAGTCTGAGCTGGGAGACTTCAGTAGTGTCAGCCTGAGCTGGGAGACTTCAGTAGTGTCAGCCTGAGCTGGGAGACTTCAGTAGTGTCAGCCTGAGCTGGGAACTTCAGCAGTGTCAGCCTGAGCTGGGAGACTTCAGCAGTGTCAGTCTGAGCTGGGAGACTTCAGTAGTGTCAGCCTGAGCTGGGAGACTTCAGCAGTGTCAGCCTGAGCTGGGAGACTTCAGCAGTGTCAGCCTGAGCTGGGAGACTTCAGCAGTGTCAGCCTGAGCTGGGAGACTTCAGCAGTGTCAGCCTGAGCTGGGAGACTTCAGCAGTGTCAGCCTGAGCTGGGAGACTTCAGTAGTGTCAGCCTGAGCTGGGAGACTTCAGCAGTGTCAGCCTGAGCTGGGAGACTTCAGCAGTGTCAGCCTGAGCTGGGAGACTTCAGCAGTGTCATCCTGAGCTGGGAGACTTCAGTAGTGTCAGCCTGAGCTGGGAGACTTCAGCAGTGTCAGCCTGAGCTGGGAGACTTCAGGAAGACAATGAGGATATCGACAAGTATTACAATAAATTTTGATCAGAAACGAGGACACCTTCAAAGACAGGCTGAGGGAATCCTTGATGCGGCCATGTTCTTCCATAAAGTGTATTACAAAATTACGTATGAGTTCTTCTGTACTTAATGTCAAAACCTAAAAAGAATCTCACTGAATCAGATATTTTGGGAGGGAGGAAAAGAGGAAGGCAAGGAGGAGCTTAGGTTAGGTAAAGTTTGTCAGGAAACAGGACAAGTGTTTCCTGAGGCGGGTCTTAGTTATATATGACCCACCACTCGAGCATTTGGTCATCTCCTCTAACAGAGGCCTTCCACTTGCTTAACCGGTCCACCCCTTTAAAAATTATTGCTATAATCAGTGTAGTCCTTCTAATGAGTTTAGGGACTCCAACAAATTAATGGTTTATTTTAATTTCTATAACAAGCAGTGTATCCATAGTCCAATGAAAAATAGTTATTACTTGTGCAAATTTTATTTAAGATAAAAAATATATTAGCAAAGCAATTACTTTTATGGGAGGTAGAATGTATCGAGCAAATTATAGGACGGAGCAATCAGCGCACGTGACTCGCCGGCCTCTGTGATGTAAACAGTTTCAATACTTCCAACACCCCACCAGTGTTTCGAGTGTAATATTTCAGTCGTTGTGTGATCCGATAAGTGTATCCCCATATTCCATAAACGCAGTCGCCTGGGCGTCAATACACGTGACTGGAATAGTGCAGAATGCGGCATAAATTGATAATGCAGTTAAATATTAGTGTTGAAGATTTGAGGGGAATCAGAAGAGGCATTCACAAGTCATCACATGGAAACTATTAACCCAATTTCAATAAAAATGGTAATTAAGGATACTGCACAGCCCAAATCTAATTCATATCTTTCAGACAAAAAGACCAATATCCTAAGTAGGTTTTATGTAAGCCTAATGTACATAACATACAAATTATGGACGATTAATGGGAGAATATATGCATTGATTATACCGTCCTGTAAGGTCTTACTTGAAAGTTAAGACACATGTGCAACATCTGGGTATCTTTATTGTAGACGTTTCGCCCTCCAGTGGCTTTATCAATACAGATTCTAGGACATAACTTCGAGACAGTAGAACTATATACAAAAGATGAGGTGATCAGTCCCTCAGTCTT
>WNWK01026642.1:12500-27146 GCA_009830355.1 Cherax destructor | reverse complement strand
ATTACCTCTCCCTACTACTATCCCCAAGCATTACTCTACCACTACTACTACTTCCATACAGCATTACCTCTACCACTACTACTACTTCCACTACCAGCATTACCTCTGCCACTACTACTACTCCACTACCACATTACCTCTACCACTACTACTTCCACTCACCAGCATTACTTACACTACTACTACTTCCACTACCAGCATTACCTCTGCCACTACTACTACTTCCACTACCAGCATTACCTCTGCCACTACTACTACTCCACTACCAGCATTACCTCTACCACTACTACTACTTCCACTACCAGCATTACCTCTACCACTACTACTTCCACTCACCAGCATTACCTCTACCACTACTACTACTTCCACTACCAGCATTACCGACCACTACTACTACTTCCACTACCAGCATTACCTCTGCCACTACTACTACTTCCACTACCAGCATTACCTCTGCCACTACTACTACTTCCACTACCAGCATTACCTCTGCCACTACTACTACTTCCACTACCAGCATTACCTCTGCCACTACTACTTCCACTACCAGCATTACCTCTACTACTACTACTACTTCCACTACCAGCATTACCTCTACCACTACTACTACTTCCACTACCAGCATTACCTCTACCACTACTACTACTTCCACTACCAGCATTACCTCTATCACTACTACTACTTCCACTACCAGCATTACCTCTACCACTACTACTACTTCCACTACCAGCATTACCTCTACCTCTACTACTACTCCACTACCAGCATTACCTCTACCACTACTACTACTTCCACTACCAGCATTACCTCTACTACTACTCCACTACCAGCATTACCTCTACCACTACTACTACTTCCACTACCAGCATTACTCTACCACTACTACTTTCCACTACCAGCATTACCTCTGCCACTACTACTACTTCCACTACCAGCATTACCTCTACCACTACTACTACTTCCACTACCAGCATTACCTCTGCCACTACTACTACTTCCACTACCAGCATTACCTCTACCACTACTACTACTTCCACTACCAGCATTACCTCTACCACTACTACTACTTCCACTACCAGCATTACCTCTACCACTACTACTTCCACTACCAGCATTACCTCTACCACTACTACTACTTCCACTACCAGCATTACCTCTGCCACTACTACTACTTCCACTACCAGCATTACCTCTGCCACTACTACTACTTCCACTACCAGCATTACCTCTACCACTACTACTACTTCCACTACCAGCATTACCTCTACCACTACTACTACTTCCACTACCAGCATTACCCCTACCACTACTACTACTTCCACTACCAGCATTACCTCTATCACTACTACTACTCCACTACCAGCATACCTTTTACCACACTACTACTTCCACTACCAGCATTACCTCTACCACTACTACTACTTCCACTACCAGCATTACCTCTATCACTACTACTACTTCCACTACCAGCATTACCTCTACCAATACTACTACTTCCACTACCAGCATTACCTCTACCACTACTACTACTTCCACTACCAGCATTATCTCTATCACTACTACTACTTCCACTACCAGCACTACCTCTACCACCACTACTACTTCCACTACCAGCATTACCTCTACCACCACTACTACTTCCACTACCAGCACTACTTCTACCACCACTACTACTTCCACTACCTGCCTTACCTCTGCCACTACCCCTCCTACCTCTCTTGTGTCGTCCCTGCCAGCTGGCCTATATATACTGGCTTCTCTTTCTGTTAGTGTGACTTTGTAAATGGTACAAGTCTGACCTAAACGTCGTGGTAAGGTGCTCCTCCTATGTGTGGGTTATTTGTGTATTGTTCCAGTCACGGTATTGTGGCTTTTTGTTCATTTTGGAATGTGAAAGGTTTACTTCTGCCTTCTCCATATTTTCATTCTCAAATATGGGTCTCAGTTTTCCCATTTTATGTTTGTAGTTTAGATATCTTGCTATCATAGTTATAGTTTGATCCGGTGTGCTCTGTGATGTTGTTTCTAGAATGTACATGGTTGACGTGTTATTCTCACACTTCTTACTGGGCCTTATTTTATGTTCGTTTGTAGGTTCTGTGTCGCTACTATTACTGTAATTGAGGTCCTCCATTCGTAACTGTTTCTTCTATGTAGTTTTCGAATCCTCTTCACTTCGTCAGAAGTCAAGTTGCTGCTTTTAATATTGATACAACTCTTATTACATGTTTCATCTTTATCACTGTGAGGTACCATAACAAGTCCTTGGGAAGCGACGGGCCTGGAGGGCCTTCCAGACCAGGAGTTATACAGGGTTTGGTAGGACGTGAGTGTTTGGCTCTCATCCTTTTGAGACTAATTTCTATTGGTTGAGGATGGAGCACACACATTTGACCCATATCCACCTATTTGTATGTGTTGGTGTTCCTCTCAGTAGCTTATAGCGTGCTGCTATATTATTATTGTAAGTGCTTTTATAGGTGTATTTTTGGGGGTCTGAAACAGACTAATCTAATTTACATCATTCCTTATGGGATAGCACTTGAACAGCATTCTGGAATGAAGAATGTTCAATTTCCGGGGGTTGTGGCTTTTATAATTACCAAGGTGCTGGTAGGAATCTCTGGACCTTTTAGAGGAGTCGTTTGGCATTAAGAATTTAATGGGATTTTTAACTGATGCCGGATATTTTAACTTGGTGTGGTAGTATTTATTTGTTCACACTAGTAGCCTTTATTATTTTTTTATATTTATATCAGTATTTATCTTGTATGATGCATTGATTTTCTATTACCAAGAGTACTGAATGATCTACGCCTTCAAAGTGCTCTACAAATTCAAAACTAACAATCATCATTACTTTGAAGAACATTAATTGGAAAAACGTACATTTGCCCCTACGCCCTGTATGAGGCCTATGATGTGCCTACCTGGAGTCTACCTGGAGACACTTTCAGATATCAACATTTACATCTGCTGATCTGGTTGATCAGGAACTGACATGACAGACATATAGAGATCTGTTAGTAATTTCCCTTCATGAATGATATTCAAAACTCTGCCAACATCCACAAAGTTTCTGCCATAAAATTAATTCCACTCGACTTCAGAGAAGTCTTTAATTACATGCCCATGCACTCTGCCCAAGGCCCAGACTCGTGGAACTCCTTATTCTTAAGAATGGTAAGAAACCTATATACCATGTTTTAAATATTCTATGGAGATAAAGTCTGGACACAGAAGTCATCCCACTGTCATTAAAAATAATTGTTATAGTTCCACGCAACAAAGGTGGCAGCATTTATGCCCCACATGAGAAACAACACAATAAGTGTCCGGGGTCCAAGACTATTCATCTGCCTCCCAGCATACATAAGGGGGATTACCAATAGACCCCTGGCTGTCTTCAAGAAGGCACTGGACAGGCACCTAAAGTCAGTACCTGACCAACCGGGCTGTGGTTCGTACGTCAGTTTGCGTGCGGCCAGCAGTAACAGCCTGGTTGATCAGACCCTGATCCACCATGAGGCCTGGTCTCAGACCGAGCCGCGGCGGCGTTGATCCCCGAAACCCTCTCCAGGTAAACTCCAGGTAAACATCCCACATTAATGAAACCTTTGAGCAACATGGATTTAGGGCAAGTCAGTCCTGCCTCTCACAACTACTGGACCCCTACAACATTATCTTATGTACACTGGAAAACATACTAAATGCAAAAGCCTTCAATAGTTTCAGTCATGGTGTGGTAGCACACAAAATGCATGCAATGGGAATAACTGGAAAAATCTGCAAATTGTTTTTTAACTTCATATCAAATCAGAGTTTACCATTATGAAGGCAAAGTTCTCACACTAATTCCTTCTCTCATCCTCATATCCGACATAGACAAAGACGTAAACCATATCACAATATCGTCCTTTACAGATAATACTAGAAGTTTTATGACAGTGGCATCCACTGAGGACACAGCAAATCTCTAAGCTGATATAAACTAAGTCTTACAGTGGGGGACAGGGAACAATATTAGGTTCATTGAGGACTAATTTCGTTTCTTTACTACGAAAAATGTAAAGAACTTAAAATTAGAACCAAGTATACAGCAAATTAGTACTAATCGAATGAGTGGAAGACTAACTTGAAGAACTTGGAAAGATCACAATAGCGTAATTATCATTGCGAGGAGAATGATAGGGTGATAATGAGATAGGGTGATAATGAGATAGGGTGATAATGAGATTATCAAGCCAGTGATGATTCTCTTTAAGTTGCTTGTTCTCTCTAGACTGAAATATTGTTGTACTCTTACGGTCCTTTCTTTACGGCAGGTGAAATTGAAGATCTGGGAAATGCACAGAGAACCTTCACTGTTGACATAAACTAAGTGTAGAACCTAAATTATTGGAACACACATCCCTCAAACTGTACTCCTTGAAATATAAGCGAGAAAGTTGCATCATAATTTAAGTTTGGAAAATTATAGAGAAATTGGTCCCAAATATACACATGGAAATAACTACCTACGAAAACAAGATGCTTGGCAGGTGGTGCAAAATACTAAGAGATAATTCTTAAGTGTGAATGGAACAAGACTTTTCAGTACTGTCCCTCTATACATAAGAGGAATTACAAATAAACCTATGGCTGTCTTCAAGAATAAACTGTATTAATTCTTCAAGTCAGTTTCAGATCAGCCGGACCGTAGTGCATACGCTGGATTTATTGTAGAAAGAACGAACAGTCTGGTTGATCAGACCATCCACCAGGAAACCTTGATTCCTGTATACTCATTAAGTTCTTTCTTAATGTACTCATGGCACGTTTGCTGGGGCATTTCGCACCATCTGGTTTGCTTCTTGCTTTCGTAGGCAGTGATTTCTGTGTGCAGATTTGGGACCAGTACTCTTAGAATTTTCTAGGTGGAAATTATGATGTATCTTTCTTGCTTGTAGTCCAAGGAACCTCAGACATTCCCAATAACTCGTTTTCCTGGGTATGCTCAGCCTCCCCTAGTTGCACCTATCCTCCCGTACCTATGCTCAGCCTCCCCTAGTTGCACCTATCCTCCCGTACCTATGCTCAGCCTCCCCTAGTTGCACCTATCCTCCCGTACCTATGCTCAGCCTCCCCTAGTTGCACCTATCCTCCCCTAGCTATGCGCAGCCTCCCTTGGTTGCACCTAGCCTCCTCTGTCAATGCTCAACCTCCCCTGGGCATGCTCAGCCTTCCTTGACCTTGCTCAGCCTTCCTTGACCATGTTCCGCCTCCCCTGTTTGTGCTTAACCTCCCCTGATCATGCTCAGTTGTGGTCAGTACAAAGAGTCACAGTTAGACCACATGAAGTTGATTGATGACGATGTTGATGAGACACTTGTGGCAGCCAGACTAGTGAGCTAGAGCAAGACCAGCCTTCTCACCTTGTACCTTCTACCTCTAACCACCTGGTCACGACAGGTGATGAGGACACCCCAAGTGTTTACTAGTGTCACTAATTTTGATTCCTCTCAGTCTAAATCTTACCCTAACAGAGCTGTGGTTAAATGTGAATTCCTTGTGCTTATAAACAGTCATTTCAGTTATTATCTTCCCCAACTTTAGTTTTGCTATATATTGTAATCTTTGACTGTTTGTCATTTTGTAACTACTGTGTGACTGTGTCACTTCACATTATTGTGCCATACTGTGTAAATAAATTAGCACTTATTCATAACTCAGTTGCTTCAAAAAAATTGTCTTCATGTATATTTAGTTGCATAGATTAGACTTTAGAAGTTGCTCTGCGTTATTGTGTCATATTACATGACTGTGTCATATTACATGACTGTGTCATATTACATGACTGTGTGTCATATCACATGACTGTGTGTCATATTACATGACTGTGTCATATTACATGACTGTGTGTCATATTACATGACTGTGTGTCATATTACATGACTGTGTCATATTACATGACTGTGTGTCATATTTCATGACTGTGTGTCATATTACATGACTGTGTGTCATATCACATGACTGTGTGTCATATTACATGACTGTGTGTCATATTACATGACTGTGTGTCATATTACATGACCGTGTGTCATATTACATGACCGTGTGTTATATTACATGACCGTGTGTTATATTACATGACTGTGTGTCATATTACATGACTGTGTGTCATATCACATGACTGTGTGTCATATTACATGACTGTGTGTTATATTACATGACCGTGTGTCATATTACATGACTGTGTCATATTACATGACTGTGTGTCATATCACATGACTGTGTGTCATATTACATGACTGTGACATATTACATGACTGTGTGTCATATTACATGACTGTGTGTCATATTACATGACTGTGTGTCATATCACATGACTGTGTGTCATATTACATGACTGTGTGTCATATTACATGACTGTGTGTCATATTACATGACCGTGTGTCATATTACATGACCGTGTGTTATATTACATGACCGTGTGTTATATTACATGACTGTGTGTCATATCACATGACTGTGTGTCATATTACATGACTGTGTGTCATATTACATGACTGTGTGTCATATTACATGACTGTGTGTCATATCACATGACTGTGTGTCATATTACATGACCGTGTGTTATATTACATGACCGTGTGTTATATTACATGACCGTGTGTTATATTACATGACCGTGTGTTATATTACATGACTGTGTGTTATATTACATGACCGTGTGTCATATTACATGACTGTGTGTCATATTACATGACTGTGTGTCATATCACATGACTGTGTGTCATATTACATGACTGTGTGTCATATTACATGACTGTGTGTCATATTACATGACCGTGTGTCATATTACATGACCGTGTGTTATATTACATGACCGTGTGTTATATTACATGACTGTGTGTCATATCACATGACTGTGTGTCATATTACATGACTGTGTGTTATATTACATGACCGTGTGTCATATTACATGACTGTGTCATATTACATGACTGTGTGTCATATCACATGACTGTGTGTCATATTACATGACTGTGTCATATTACATGACTGTGTGTCATATTACATGACTGTGTGTCATATTACATGACTGTGTGTCATATCACATGACTGTGTGTCATATTACATGACGTGTGTCATATTACATGACTGTGTGTATATTACATGACCGTGTGTCATATTACATGACCGTGTGTTATATTACATGACCGTGTGTTATATTACATGACTGTGTGTCATATCACATGACTGTGTGTCATATTACATGACTGTGTGTCATATTACATGACTGTGTGTCATATTACATGACTGTGTGTCATATCACATGACTGTGTGTCATATTACATGACCGTGTGTTATATTACATGACCGTGTGTTATATTACATGACCGTGTGTTATATTACATGACCGTGTGTTATATTACATGACTGTGTGTTATATTACATGACTGTGTGTTATATTACATGACTGTGTGTTATATTACATGACTGTGTGTTATATTACATGACCGTGTGTTATATTACATGACTGTGTGTTATATTACATGACCGTGTGTTATATTACATGACCGTGTGTTATATTACATGACTGTGTGTTATATTACATGACCGTGTGTTATATTACATGACCGTGTGTTATATTACATGACCGTGTGTTATATTACATGACCGTGTGTTATATTACATGAATGTGTGTTATATTACATGACCGTGTGTTATATTACATGACCGTGTGTTATATTACATGACCGTGTGTTATATTACATGACTGTGTGTTATATTACATGACCGTGTGTTATATTACATGACCGTATTTCATATTACATGACTGTGTGTCAATTTATTTAATTGTGGATCTATTTGTATTGCACATTGATTATTCATGTCCTCTATAAGTTCTGGATTTTAACAGATGTGACTTGTGTGCAAAAAGTTACGCCTTTTAACCGTGTATAGAAGTGTAGATGATTCATTACCTTTGTAACTTGGTCATGATTGTTACCAGATCTACCTGGAGTTCATTACCTTTGTAACTAGTTCAGCTATCATAACTTTGGGGTCCAGTCCCTGGACCCATTATGTACCTGTGTAATCTTTTGACTACCCTTCACAGGATGGGTATGAGCTGCATAATAAACATATTAAACTAACTTGCCTGTTAACTACTTTTTACTTTTTTTTAAATAATTTCCTTTAGAACCAGTAGACCATCTGAATATCAATCAATCTCCTCTGATTTCCATTACAATCCGCTAAGATTCATTATGCTTTCAGTATGATCTGAGAGTACGATATATGTTTTCTTGTACAACATTCCTTCCATTGTATTGAATCATTGCCTGATATTCATCTCTAGCATCTGCCAGTTTGTTTATATTGTACGTATTACATTATCTGCCTGCATGACGGGGACGTCCTGCATGTAGCGTAATAAGAGCTGTCAACAGTACGTAACACATGTAAGTAAAGACCGTTGCTAGCCTTGAATGACTGGGTTGAGTCACACTGAAAGGTCACTGACTTTGACCTCTAGTTTCCAACCCTTGGCTCACAACAGGTTAGGTAAGGTTCGTCAGGAAACAGGACAAGCATTTCCTGACGTGGGTCTTAGTCATATGATGACCCACTTTCGAGCTTTTGGTCATCTGACCGAGGCCTTCTGCTGGCTTACCGGTCCACCTCTTTAAAAATTATGGTCATAGTTATAACCATTTAGTTGTCTAGGTTCACCACAGCTTGCCCATGGGGCATAGTTCAATCAACATAGAGGCGTCTTGCTGAAATGATACACTGACAGACGACACGACCATTTATTCCAATGAATGGCATGTAGAGGAGTTGTATATTACTCCAACTGCACCACTATGTTTCGAACCCTAAAACCTCACAAAAGTTATCCAGCCCATCATTTATCTTGTGGTAGCAATAGCAACATTGTGGTGCTCCTTGAATGTGAGATCTTCTGACATCATTACTTCCAAGTCTTGCACAGGAAACTTCCGCTCTGTTGAATGATTTGAGCTTTGCCCAGAAGCATCCTTCAGGTATCCTGTCATACAGAGGACAGACTAGTGTGATGATAACCACACTAGGTAGGTATCTTCACTTGGGGTTTCCCTCTTGTGCTGAACAAGCAGATAACCTCCAGCACAGCTGGTAGCCACATCGTATTTAAGTGGTGCATTCATTCAAGCAAGCAATGATCTACCGTGCATAAAGCTTGCTTGAGATCACGTACAAGCGTGTAAATTTACACTCGACGCACGCCACACCTGGTCGTGCTCAACCTCACCTGGTTGTGCTCAGCCTCTCGTATCCGTGCTCAGCTTCCTCTGGCCGTGCTCAGGTTCTCCTGGTCGTCTGTTAATAAATTAAGTTAGTGTGGTCCCCCTCTGATAACACCCCTTGAAGCGTCCAGAAACGTGGCTCACTTCTGACTGTCCCCTCGTCCAAATTGTATTTCCTCGCTGCAATTATGGCTACACGGCCAGACCTTACGTACATGGGATCTGCTAGTACCTCAACAAGTCACTGGGGTCTACAGGTACCTCAGTACAGGTCACTGGGGTGTGCAGGTACCTGAACTACAAGTCTCTGGGGTGTGCTGGTACCTGAACTACAAGTTACTGGGGTGTGCTGGTACATCATCTACAAGTCACTGGGGTGTGCTGGTACCTGAACTACAAGTTACTGGAATCTATAGGCTCCTCAGCTACAAGTCACTGTGGTCCACAGTTATCTCAGCTACAAGTCAGTGCGGTCTGCAGTTAGCAACAGATCACTGGAGGTTGCAATTACACCAGCTTCTATGTACTGTTGGGCTTGCCTCACCTTACGTCCTATGAAGATTGAAGACAATACTCAATATCCTTGCAGTTCAGACGAATATATGTACTATCAAGTAAGATCTTAAGATCGAATGTCCGAGGAAAGATCTTCTGCACATGGAAAATAATGATAAGACAGAGGTAAATAAAATATAATGAATTACTCTTTATTTGACTACTGTAGAGTAACTCTTATAGCTGCAATGGAGACAGCAAGAACCTTCAGAATATCTATATCCGTCATAATACCTTTCCTTTTATATCTAATGACCTCATTTTATGGGCTATCACTCTATGGCCACACCTTTGATTGTTTACTAAATCCTCAGTGACTGTCATGATTATTTGTCATAATATATTGTTGTGAGAGGAATGTTCTTGTTCTAACTTCATGTTGATTTGGGTTGTGTTGGTCTTGCACTTACATAAATACAATAAGTTGGCATCGTAGCACCTTTTCAAAAATTTTATTATGTATGTTATTAGTAATACTGATCTGTAAGTATTTGCCATAACTCTGTCGCCTTCTTTGCAAGGAGTGGCTTTGTCTGCGCTTTTTAAGGCCTGTAGGATGCCAAGTGAATCTGAGCTGCTCCTGCAAAGAACGTTCATTGCTTTTGCTAATGGTATTTATAAATGGGCATGTTGTCTATATCTTTTTCGAAGTCAAAAGGATTTGTACAAATATCTGATAAATAATTTATAGAGTTGGCAGAGTTAATTAATTTTAAGATTTGGTTGATGTCCGCGTGGAGTCTTGCAGTGTCTTCGATGGAGGACACTGTCATGGCAATTCGGATGTCATCCGCTATGGCTTACATCTCTGTCTATGTCAGATATGAGGATGAGGAACAGGATGGGAGTGAGCACTGTGCCTTGTGGAACAAAGCTTTTCACTGTAGCCATCTCAGACTTTACTCTGTTTACTATTACTCTTTGTGTTATATTTGTTAGCAAGTTATAGATCCATCTACCAACTTTTCCTGTTATTCCTTTATCATTTTGTGTGCTATTACATCATGATCGCACTTGTCAAAGGCTTTCGCGAAGTCTTTGTATACTACATCTACATTTTGTTTATCTTCTAAAGCATCCAGGACCTTGTCATAGTGGTCCAGTAGCTGGGATAGACAGGAGCGACCAACTCTAAACCCATGATGCCCTGGGTTGTGTAATTTATGGGTAGCTAGGTGGTTGACGATCTTACTTCTCAGAACCCTCTCAAAGATTTTTATGATATGGGATGTTAGTGCTGTCGGTCTGTAGTTCTTTGCAATTGCTTTACTGCCAACTTTGTGGAGTGGGGCTATGTCTGTTGCTTTCAGCGAGTGTGGGATGACCCCTGTGTCCATGCTCCCTCTGCTTAGAATGTTGAAGGCACATGACAGGGGCTTCCAGTTCTTGATGAACACTGAGTTCCATGAGTCCAGGCCTGGAGCAGAGTGCATGCACATGTAATTTATTGTCTTTGCGAAGTCTTGTGCTGTTAAGATAATATCAGAGATTTTTAAAGTATAACGTCTCTCTCTTTCTCTCTCTCTCTCTCTTGCTTAGTTCCACCCACACTAGTTTGGCAGTACATACAATAATAATAATAAATAGATGAATTACGGTAGCTACAAGATCCTAGAAAGGTATCTCCATATTCCAAAACCCCATTCCCCTGTGCCTAAATGCACGTGATTGCAATGGTGCAAAGTGTGGCATAAGCTGATGATGCAGTTTAATATTAGCAAAGAAAATCTGAAGGGAATCGGAAGAAGCATTCACAAGTTATCATATAGAAACTAATAATCAAATGCCTTCAGTAAAAAATGGTAAATTATGGTCTCTCATCTCTTGAATAGAGACCAAAATCCTAAAACACAAAAGCACATTAAGCTTGAAGCCGGTTAAAAGTTGTACTATCCAGGTATCAGCATGGAAGGTTGAAGCTAATTTGATGCAACACTCAGAAATTATCACACGAAAAAGAGTATTTATTTGTTTTCCAATTTCCTCCAAAAAACGCAAATTGGGACCTGCACAAACCAAAATCAGTCCAGTCTTTTCTGTAAATAAGATTAAGGAGATTTTCAGTAAGTAGGTATGTAAGATTTATGCAAGTTCACTCACTCTACATGACATACAAATTTTTAACAATGGTCGTGAGGTCAGACAGATAACCCAGGAGAATCAAACACTGTGACATGTCTGGTCATAAGAGACATGCTCCTGTTATTTCACAGAAACCAAGTTGATTAATGAAACTGGCACATGATAACTTACACAACCTAACATGAAGAACTTATTTCTTTTGAGGGAAACACATCAGCACTGGAGTTTAAAGCTGACTACAAGATGAACTTTACAGTTATTGCACAGAATCCGAAAAAAATATTCCCTTACACATGATCAGGATATAAAGACTGAAAATCAATGTTTCTCAGAGTACCAGTTAGTGGTGTGTGTGTGTACTCAGTTGTGATTGCAGGGTTCGAGTCATACCTCCTGACCCCACCTCTTCACTGGTCGCCACTAAATCTACTCCCTTCTTCATGAGCTTTATCGTACCTCCTCTTAAAGCAATGTATCGATCCTGCCTCCACTACCTCTCTTCCCAGACTATTCCACTTCCTGACAACTCTGTGACTGAAGAAATACTTCCTAACATTCCTATAATTCATCTGAGTCTTCAGCTTCCAACCGTGACGTCTTGTTGCTGTGTCTCATCTCTGCAACATCCTGTCTCTGTCCACCTTGTCGATTCCTCTCAGTATTTTATATGTCGCTATCATATCCCTCCTATCTCTCCTGTCCTCCAGTGTCGTCAGGTCGATTTCCTCTAACCTCTCCTACTTGGACATTTTCCTTAGCTCTGGGACTAGTCTCGTTGCAAACCTTTGCACTTTCTCTAATTTCCTGACGTGCTTGGCCAGGTGTGGGTTCCAAACTGGTGCTGTGTACTCCAATATGGGCCTGACTCCTTACTGAGATGTCGGAATGCTGTTCTTAGTGTGCTAGAAAATAAGGTTATTTAGTATATTAGGAAGGTTATTTAGTATTTTAGGAAGGTTATTTAGTATGTTATAAAGGTTATTTAGTATTTTAGGAAGGTTATTTAGTATGTTATAAAGGTTATTTAGTATTTTAGGAAGGTTATTTAGTATGTTATGAAGGTTATTTAGTATTTTAGGAATGTTATTTAGTATGTTAGGAAGGTTATTTAGTATGTTATGAAGGTTATTTAGTATGTTATGAAGGTTATTTAGTATGTTATGAAGGTTATTTAGTATTTTAGGAAGGTTATTTAGTATGTTAGGAAGGTTATTTAGTATGCTACGAAGTTTTTTATATGTTAAGAAGGTTACTTAGTATATTAAAGAGGAAGGTTATTTAGTATGTTATGAAGGTTATTTATATGTTAGGAAGGTTATTTAGTATGTTAAAGAGGAAGGTTATTTAGTATGTTAAAGAGGAAGGTTATTTAGTATGTTAGGAAGGTTATTTAGTATGTTAAAGAGGAAGGTTATTTAGTATGTTTTCTACCAGTGTTTGTCCTGCCTATGTAAACTGGGTGTTGACTCAAACATAAAAGACCTACTGCCTGCCATCATCCTCATGAATAAATTATAATACTAATAACAAAAGAACAAACAATAGTACAATTAATTGGCAGAAGGAAACTTAATAACTAAATGAAAACAAGCTTATCCTTGTAATTATTATTGTAATGTAGTACGTATATCAACGTATCCTTAATGTAAAACGTCAGAAAATGTTTGTGTGCGTCTTAACAGTAAAAACGTGTGTGATCATTTTAAAGTAATGGAAACCAAGTAAAATTTATACCCTTAAATAGTTTAGTCAAAACGGGATATATTCCCCCTGAGGCGTATGTCTTCCAGTGTAAATGTGGTGAGACTTTCATTTTTTTTATAGGAATATAAGTATTCTTGACTGGTGGTGAGCAAATTACATGCAGCCTTAATGACCCTATTGAAGTCGATAACTTTTAAACTCCATTACCTAATGTTATATAAAGACGATTTAGTGTTCAGGTAACGACCGCAGGCATAAGTGTAAATACCTTACAGATGTTTACCTTACCTGTTACAGTCTACAGCCAGCTACCCATCACAGCCTGCCCGTACACGCCAGCCCTCACTTAAGTACTGTACTGTACTTAGAGAAATGTTTAGACTGATTTTGGCCTTTTTAAGTCCTAATTTTTTCTTCTAGAAAAAATTTGAAAATTTAAATACTGCTCATAATGCGATAATGTGTGAGTGTTGCATCTGATTGTCTTCAACTCTTCCATGTTGATAACTTGGTAATGTCTCAAGCTCGTGCATTTTAAGATATAAGACTTTTCGATCTCTTCGAAAGGTTTGAATTAGATTTGGGCTGTGTGTCCCAATTTGTCATTTTTATTGAAGTGATTTCGTGATGTAGGTCAACTCTGCTTGTGAGGTTAAAAGGGAGACCTAACTAACCAGTGTAAATTGTCACAGCCCTTGTCTTGGCAGAGAGGTGTCAGAAATGTGGAAGACGTCTCAGGTCTCATTTTTCGAGAAGTCTACCCTCTGTAGGTGTAAGGTCTTAACACTCGTGGTGTACGCCTCAGGGGGATGTGAAAACCAAAACCTGGAGTTTAGGGTGTGCTTTAAGGGCCATATAAGCTCTAGGAAACAGCTAGAGAGAGGAGATTGGGGCAGAGCTGCTGCCTGTGTGCAGAGCTCTGGGAGAGGGCTGCTGGAGAGTCTCTGGAAGGAGAGACTGTTGGAGACACTGGGCAGATTGCTGGCTTGGAGCAGTGCTCGTGCTGTGGAGGTCTTGGGATCTG
>WNWK01026642.1:0-7500 GCA_009830355.1 Cherax destructor | reverse complement strand
TGCTATGAGGATGAGAAACAGCAGAGATGCCAGCACAGTACCTTGGGGAACTGAGCTTTTTACCTCGCTGATGCTGGATTTTGCTCTGTTTACTACTGTTTTTTGTGTTCTGTGTTATGAACCCGAAAATCCATCTGCCTACCTTTCCCGTAATGCCTATGACCCTTATTTTGTGTGCTATCACTCCATGATCACATTTGACAATTGCCTATGCAAAGTCTGTGTAAATCACATCTGTGTTTTGGTCGTCCTCCAATGCCTCCGTAATTCTGTCATAATGGTTCAGCAGCTGTGACAGGCATGATTGTCCCGCTCTAAAGCCATGCTGGTTCGGGTTATGCTGGTTGTGCTGGTCCATGAAATTTGTAATCTACCGTCTCATCACTCTTTCGAAGATTTTTATGATGTGGGAAGTTAGGGCTACTGGTCTGTAATTTTTAGCTAGTGCTCTACTACCTCCCTTATGCAAAGGAGCTATGTCTGCACTCTTTAAGGCTTCCGGTATTTCACCTAGATCTAAGCTCTTTCTCCAGAGAATACTAAGGGCTCGTGCTAGTGGTACTTTGCATTTCTTTATAAATAGAGCATTCCATGAATCTGGTCCAGGTGCTGAGTAAGTGGGCATGTTGTCCATTTCTTTTTCGAAATCTATGGGATTTGTACTAATGTCAGTTAGGTGGTCTGCGCAGCCTTCTGCTGGAGTGAAAAATATTTCTTCATTTTTTACCTTGCTGTCATTTAGTGGGTTGCTGAACACTGACTCATACTGTTCTTTTAGAATTTCACTCATTTCCTGTTCATCGTCAGTATACGAATCTCCTCTCAATAATGGTCTAATTCTACAGTAGTTCTTAGCTTGGATTTTGCATAGGAATAGAAATATTTTGGGTTTCTTGCAATATCCTGTATGGCCTTTTGTTCCTTTTGTACTTCTTCTGTCAGGTATGACATCCTAAGTTTTTTCTCTAATTCAGTGATCCCTCGGCATATTTGTGTTTTTAAGCAATTCAGTAACCCGTTTTCTTCTGTACCATCTCCTACGCTCTCTCTCTATATCTGATCTTCTAGGTTTCCTCAATGGTACATGATTCATACATACCTTGTATTCTTGTGTATTCAGCTTCTCTAGGCACTGGTGGGGATTTAGGGCGCTCATGTCTGATTCCCAGGATATGTCTGATAGCTCTTGGTTTATTCTTTCCCAGTCAATTCTATGGTTGTTAAAATTAAACTTACTGAACATCCCGTCTCTTACATTACTGATGCAGTTCCCTAACCCTGGAGAGTATAGCTGGAGAGGGTTTCAGACCCTGATTCACTCCGCAGCCCGGTCTGAGACCAGGACTTGTGGTGCATCAGGGTCTGGTCAACCAGGCTGTTACTGCTGGCCGCACGTAAACCGACGTACAAACCACAGCCTGGCTGGTCAGGTACTGACTTTAGGTGCCTGTCCAGCGCCTTCTTGAAGACAGCCATTGGTCTATTGGTAATCCCCCTTATGTATGCTGAGTTTATACTCGTTTGTACTTCTATGATGTTGTCTTTGTAATTGTTGTTTCTGATCAGTTTCTCGTTGTTTGTGAATATCAAATTCAGGGTATTTTCATTTCTAGTGGGATCAGTTATCTGATGGTTCAATACATACTTTTCACAAAGCCTCGTTAGTTCCCTGGTATGTACCTGTTGAACCAGGGTGCTGCCAGGAGTAATATCTGGTATAACATTGTGTTGCACCATCTTCCATTTTACATGTGGAGTATAATATTTAGTGTGGGATTTTCTAGCCTATCCAGACAGCTATCTATCTTTCTTACCTGATCTGTGAATTCCTCAGCAGTTGCTGACGGTGGTTTATATACTAGGATAATTACTTGATTCCTATTTTCAACTTTATTACCTAGAATTTCTACTGTATCATTCGTAGAATTCAGCAATTCTGTGCAATAGAAAGTATCTTTCAAATAGAATCCTACTCCCTGTGACCTATTAATTCTATCACATCTATACATCTATTTCTATCTTTTTCTCTCCGTCCAAAACATCCCTTGTGTGTGTTTCTGTAAATGCTCCAAACATGGCATTCATTTTTTATAGAAGCCCACTGAAATAACTAACTTTGTCGTTTTATTTGATTTCAAACCCTGAATATTAGCAAAGAGGAAGAAGGATTTACCATTTGGGATGTTTTGTTTTGCTGTGTTTGGTTAGTACCACTGGTGATGTACTACCTGGTATGGCCCCTGGTGTACATACCCCTGGTTTCTCCAGTACTGACTTTGCATTTGCCTGTTGTATATTCGACCCTGATTGGTGGATGCCTGGCTTGGTATGTCCCAGTGTTGTGCCCCTCTGTCCCATCTGTAGCATTTCCCTATGGTCAAGGGGAGTCAATAAGAGTCAGTGGGAGTCAAAGGGAGTCAAATGTGATCAAGGGGAGACAGAGTCAAGGGACGCCAGGAGAGTCAAGGGTACCCAAAGGAAGTCAAGGGGGCTCAAGGGGAGTCAAAGGTGATCAAGGGAAGTTAAGTCTGATAAAGTGAATTCAAGGGGGTTGAAGGGAGCACAAAGGGATTCAAATGCGATCAAGGGGATTCAAGAAGAGTCAAGAGTGGTCAGGTGAGTCAGGGGGGTCAAGTTGAGTTCAGGTCAAGGGGGATCGAAAAGAGTCAAGTTGAGTTACTTCAGGACTTGACTCACTGCCACTTAACCTCACTACACACACTTCAGGACTTGACTCACTTAACCTCACTACACACACTTCAGGACTTGACTCACTTAACCTCACTACACACACTTCAGGACTTGACTCACTTAACCTCACTACACACACTTCAGGACTTGACTCACTTAACCTCACTACACACACTTCAGGACTTGACTCACTGCCACTTAACCTCACTACACACACTTCAGGACTTGACTCACTGCCACTTAACCTCACTACACACACTTCAGGACTTGACTCTGCCACTTTTTACCTCACCACCTAAATAATATTCAGTCTTATTAAGAATAACATATGTTAGGTAAAAGGACACAAGAACAACTAATGTGACATTTTATTATGGCAACGTTTCGCTTTCCAGGAGCTTCTATTTTCTCTTTGATCTTTTTTCTCTTTGATCGTTTTGGCAAGTTTTGTCAAGCTTGATCAATTTTGGCAAAGCTAGACGTTAGTTGCACTTGTGTTCTTTTACCTAACATATTGTCGGTAATTCTACCAACAAGAATAACGAATTAAAGACGGGAAAGTGAATACTATATTCCACACAACTACAGTTTATTAATAATTATTATCACAGTACACTTGTTAAAAGAGAAAGAGATCTAGTACTAAGATAACTGAGAAGATACAAGATAACTGAGGCAGGGGAATACAGTCAACTGAACCTAAATGGAACATTCACTTACAGTACAGAGTTCTTAGAAGAACCCTCCTAGATGAGCCAGATTTCTACAGATCCTCAGCTCTTCCTGAGAGACTCTGGCCACTAGGTCTGCACATAGAGACTCCAGCTCTGTACCCGACCAGAGCTTCTTCCCAAAGTCCTTGGCTAGTTTCCTCCTCCTTCCTTCACCCTTCCCCTTCCTTCATAAAGGTCAGCTGCCATGGGATAATTACCACATAGTCTCCTAACAGAACTATAGTGTGAATATTAGCATCCAACTTTCCTATCTTGGCAAACCTAGAAACAAGACACCTAGTCTCAAGGTGTCACAACAGCTCTCTTGTTTCTCACAAACATAATAGTGGAGAGACAGACTCACATCACTGGGAGATTCAAGGAGTGCTCAGTGGGAGTCAATAGGGGCTGAAGGAGGTCAATGGGATCTTTAGGGAGCTCATGGGAGTCATAAGGGCTCAAGGGAAGACAAGGGAACTCACGTGAGCTCAAGATGGTTCAAGAGGAGCTCAGGGTAAGTCAAGCGGGATCTAGAGGGGCTGAAGGGAAGTCAATCGGGGTCTAGAGGGGCTAAAGGGAAGTCAATGGGGAGCTGAAGGGGAGTTAGGAGGGGCTGAAGGGGCCTCAAGGAGGTTCATGGGGGGTTATCACCGTGTGTAACATGATAGCTGGATTAATTAGGTTCCACCTGAAACCTCTGAAACACTTAATCGCCGCCACTAGAGTGAAGCCTTTCCCACTTCCCCTTCTCCACCTCCTCCTCCCCTCCTACTCCCCCTCCCCTTCTTCCCAACCATATTCCCCACGTCCCTCATCATCTACCTCACACATCCCATCATCAGATTTCCTTCCTCTATCCCAGCATGGAGATCACACACAGAATGTGATGTAAGGTGTTGAGAGAGAGTGAGAAGCAGCTGGAGAAGGAAAACACAGAAGTTGCACCAGCTGCTGCCGTACCTGTAGACACTTCCGCGAGTCAAGGAGGTAGAAGAGAGAGGAGAGAAAGGAGGGGAAGAGGAAGGAAGGTGAGCGACTGTGTGGATGAGAGGGAGAGAAAGAGGAAACGAAAGGGGAGAAGAAAGAGGGCTGCGAAAGGAAGGATAAGAGGGATAGTGTAAGGAGTGAGGGCGAGAGGGTGGGAGGGCGAGAATCATTAGGAACAAGATTGAGTTTCCTCTAAAATATTGCAGACATTATGGTAGCTGAGTGCTGGTCTGGTGACCTCATTACCTGCTGGGGACGAGCACTACTGTGGTTACCTGCTGGGGACGAGCTCTACTCTGGTTACCTGCTGGGGACGAGCACCACTCTTGTGGAGAAACTGGTTAGATAAGTACACTTTCCTGCATTAAACAAAAATAAGACAAGCGTTACTTATCTGTTAACAGCACGATTTCCAGCAGCTTCTCCCTGGAAATCCCTTCGGGGTGCCGTCTCAGTGTCCACAGTGGCTGTTGATTAACAAGCGAATTAGAAAAACAATTTGCCCCAATACCTTTGATATACCTTTAAGAGTTTCGAGAGTTTATCTACTCTCTGAGCCCGGCCATGGCCCAGGCTCGTCTGGTGCTTGCCTGGTCAACCAGGCTGTTGCTGCTGGAGGCCCGCTGCCCCACATATCCATCACAGCCTGGTTGATCTGCCACCTGGTGAAGATACTTGTCCAGTTTCCTCTTGAAGGCTTCTACACTGGTTCCAGCCGTGTTTCGGATATCTTCTGGTAAGATGTTGAAAAGTCTGGGACCCCGGATGTTGATACAGTGCTCCCGTATTGTCCCCACCGCACCCCTGCTCCTCAAAGGAGCGTATATCTCAGCATTTCACTATAATCTGATATACGTAGTGATACTTGGTTTTGGGTGAATCACCCTCGTGTCACGGGATCTATTGGTAATTTCAGTTAAATCTCACCCCTACCTATTAGCTGCAGCTAACGTAATTAGATGTGAGTATGGCTGGACTTACCTGGGAATTGTAATTGACCCAATTTGTTTATGGTAGGGGAAGTATATCCCGGTATCGATGTCTTGAGTAGGCTGCTACAGATGCGTAGTTATGACCTCACTCGTTGATAGGGAGTCACTTTAATCAGTGTTTACGCGATAGGGTGATATCTCGTCCCTTTGTTCATAACACCTGAACGCATACCGTGACACAAACTTTTATACTTTATCGGTATTATACCGCGGATTATACACTCGTGTTTGTTTTTAACACTAGTTTTCCTAGTGGAGATTGACAGTATTTCAGAGTTTACTGCACAAAGTCATTATTTTCTTTGTTCTCAGTGGGAGATTTGTGACGTGTTCACGCTCTTGATTTCTGAAATCAACCTAACTTGTCGCCCTGCCCAGAGCCCATCAGTTCACTCACTGATGAGTTCAGCTTTATATCTCTTCCTTACTACACATTGCAACGAGGAATAACACAAGGATATTTCCTTGTTGTTTAGCTGTATCCTAGAAGTCATAATCCCAACTTGTAGACCAAATGGGGCGCAGGTTTTCACGTAATTTTCCTGCTATGGAGAAAGAGTAATTACTCTTGTTTAACCTCGTTGGGTACTTTATCAGAGAGGAAGGCGTGACTTTTGACGCTATGGTACATACATATGTTTCTCATAAAATTGTTTGCGAGGAAGGAAGAGTCGACAGCCCCTTCCGGGAGGGCTAAGTCCCTCAGAGGGCTGATGGGGGCTAAGAGGGCTGAGTGATACCCCCTTTACTGGAGAATTTTCTCCACAACTCTGGTTACCTGCTGGGGACGAGCACTACTCTGGCTACTTGCTGGGGACGAGTACTATAGTTATCTGCTGGGTACGAGCACTATAGTTAAATGCTGAGGACGAGCACTATAGTTACCTGCTGGGAACGAGCAATATAGTTACCTGCTGGGGACAAGCACTATAGTTACCTGCTGGGGACGAGCACTATATCTGCTCGGGACGAGCACTATAGTTACATGCTGGGGACGAGCGCTATAGTTATCTGTTGGGGACAATCACTATACTTACCTGCTGGAGACGAGCACTATAGTTACCTGCTAGGGACGAGCACTGTAGTTACCTGCTGGGGATGAGTACTATAGTTACCTGCTGGGGACGAGCACTATAGTTACCTGCTATGGACGAGCACTATAGTTTCCTGCTGGGGACGAGCACTATAGTTATCTGCTGGGGACGAGAACTATAGTCATCTGATTGTGACGAGCACTATAGTTACCTGCTGGGGACGAGCGCTATAGTTATCTGCTGGGGACAAGCACTATAGTTTCCTTCTGGGGACGAGCACTATAGTTACCTGCTGGGGACGAGCACTATAGTTACCTGCTATGGACGAGCACTATAGTTACCTGCTGGGGACGAGCGCTATAGTTACCTGCTGCGGACGAGCACTATAGTTACCTGCTGGGGACGAGCACTATAGTTACCTGCTGGGGACGAGCACTATAGTTACCTGCTGGGGACGAGCACTATAGTTACCTGCTGGGGACGAGCACTACTCTGGTTACCTGTTGGGGACGAGAAGTTTGCTTGTTACTTGTTCCCCTCAAGGAAGGTTCCTTGACGCTGGTGAGGGGCTCTTCTTCTAGGGAAATGGATCTGTGCTCCAGTTCCCTGAATTAAACCTGAATGCCTTCAATCCCAACCCCCCACAAGTGCTGTATAATCCTACGGATTTAGCGCTCCCCCATGATTATAATAATAATAATTGTTACTTGTTTAGGTGGAGGTTGTTGTTGTTACTGTTGTTGGTGGTGGTGGTGATGATGGTGTTGGTGGTAGTGGTGGTGGTATTAGTAGTAATGGTGGTGGTACTTGTGATGGTGGTATTGTTAAGTCTAACTTCTTGGCTGCTTACTTTGGGCAGTAGAATGGTAGCTTAGGTGCAGAGATACGGCCGATGACTAGACTCAGTTTATTAATGGCAAGGTGTAGGAATACACGGGGACAGAGTGCGAGGGGACCGGGAGCCAGTTCGTAGGGGGAGATGCTGCTTCAGTGAGGTAGGCCGTGTAAGTGAGAGAGAAGCATGGCTGACCAGCCCGACCTTGATAGGCCTATAGAGGGCAGCACCATAGTGACGCGCAGTTT
>WNWK01026641.1:0-27148 GCA_009830355.1 Cherax destructor | reverse complement strand
TATATCCCCTTTGTTTTTTACCCCTTTTTCCACTTGATCCCTCAATCATGTTTTCCCTCATTCTACGTCTTACAAGTGAATGAAATTTTTAGGTCTTCAATCTTTCTTCGTAAGGAAGATTTCTAATGCTATGTATTAATTTAGTCATTCTACGCTGAATGTTTTCAACGAATTTAGGGTCCATTCTGTAATATGAGACCAGAACTGAGCTGGAATTTTTAAGGTGAGGCCTTACTAATGATGTATAAAGCTGTAATATAACCCGGGGACTTCTGTTGCTAACACTTGATATAAATCCCATAATCTATTTGCCTTATTACGTACGCTTAGGCATTGCTGTCTTGGTTTAAGGTTGCTGCTTACCATCACCCCCAAGCCCTTTTCCCAATCTGTATGGCTAAGTTCTACGTTATTTAACTTATAAGTGCTTGGGTTATGGAAAACCCCCGAGCTTCAGAACCTTGCATTTATCTACAAAAAACCCCGCATCTGCCACTTTCTGCCCACGAATTAAGTTTGTCAAATTTTCCCCAAGTTCTATACATCTATTTTGAATCAATTATCCTCCCTTCTTCGTGTCGTGGGGAATTTGTCATATCACTAGAAATTCCCCCATAAAAGGGCATTTATTTTTATTATAAAAAACAAAGGGCCTAAGACTGATCCCCGTGGAACACCACTTGTTACAAGTCCCCATTGGGGTTTAACCCCATTTATGCACACTCTCTTTCTTCCCATTGGTGAGATGACTCGATCCATGACAGCATTTTTCCCCCCAAAGCCATGAGCTGCCACTTTCTTTAACAGTCTCTGGGGCGGGACTCATCAAAAACCTTACTAAAGTCTAAAAAAACAATACGAATTCTTTATCGGGTCAAAAGCCTCAAAAGCTTTTTTCTGAAGAAGGTTAATTAAAAGATAGGGAGGAACGCCCTCGTGAATCCATGCTGGGTATCATTAATCAAATTATGGTTATCTAGATGGCTTCTAATAATATCAGCTATAATTGACTCTAGTAATTTGCCTACAATTGAGGTCAGGCTTATTGGGCGGTAGTTTGACGGTAGTGACTTGTCCCCTGCTTTAAAAATAGGAATTACATTAGCCATCTTCCACATATCAGACACTACACCTGTTTGAAGAGATAAATTAAAAATGTTAGATATTGGTTCACAGAGTTCCATTTTGCATTCCTTAAGAACCCTTGCAAAAAGCTCATCAGGACCCGGCGATTTATTTTGTTTCAGTCGGTCCAGCTGTTTCATAATCATTTCGCTAGTGACAAGAAATCCTACATTCTAAAGCAACTAAGAGCAGGTTATTCTAGTTTTCACTCTAAGAACTAGTAGGAGAGTGATACTGAAAATGGTAGATAATGCCGACAAGTTAATGAGTAAGACGCAGGTGCAACAGTTAGGTATCTTAACTACTGGAACGTTTCGCCTACGAGGGAGGCTTCTTCAGTCATATACAGAGAATTGATCGTAGGCAGCAGGAGTAGTGGCAAAGTAAAGATGGTGTATTAGTACGTCATACTCTGAGAAATAGTTTGAGATGGTAGTCTGGAACAATAATTGTTCCAGACTATGGAGATGAATTCTTCTTCAGGCTGAGGGACTGATCACCTCATTTTTTTTCTCGAAGTTTGATGGACTGATTACATCATCTTTATCTAGTCACTGCTTCTGCTACCTGCAATCCATTCTTATCTGTTTTTGACTGAAGAAGCCTTCCGTGTAGGAGAGTGATCGTTTTTATATAAACTAAGCAAGCTATGAATGAAAGACACATAGGCAGAATAATATGATCCTTTATTGAAAAAGATCCGCCCACTCAGGTGGCTTTACCTGATCATCTGTTTGTGACTTGATCAAACCGACTGTGTGGAGCTGAAATGTCAATTAAGAATCTTTATTATACTGCAGTTTTATTTTATTTTCAATCGTGTCGGAAATGTAATCTATTTTTCGACATAAGCAAGTTATCCCTTCTCCAGGTTCCATGAACTTTTTTACAATAAAATATACGTTAATCATAACTTTTCGTCCGGTGTGCATTTAGTCAACATAGTTGTCATATTTACATATATCGATTGATATAGGATTCTCCTTTTAATATTAACGTAAGCGAACCATTTCAATTACATAAATAATAGCTTAGAACTAAACGAGTGGTTCTACGAGCATTTTCGTGGTATAAGTCCTATGTAGTGGGTGGCATAACCTGCATCACTTGTCCTACAGTGGACCAGCTGTGGACCTCGACTGATTCAGTGTATGTATGGAGCTTGAGTGACAGTGTATGTATGGAGCTTGAGTGACAGTGTATGTATGGAGCTTGAGTGACAGTGTATGTATAGAGCTGGAGTGACAGTGTATGTATGGATCTTGAGTGACAGTGTATGTATGGATCTTGAGTGACAGTGTATGTATGGAGCTTGAGTGACAGTGTATGTATGGAGCTTGAGTGACAGTGTATGTATGGAGCTGGAGTGACAGTGTATGTATGGAGCTGGAGTGACAGTGTATGTATGGATCTTGAGTGACAGTGTATATATGGAGCTGGAGTGACAGTGTATGTATGGATCTTGAGTGACAGTGTATATATGGAGCTGGAGTGACAGTGTATGTATGGAGCTGGAGTGACAGTGTATATATGGAGCTGGAGTGACAGTGTATGTATGGAGCTTGAGTGACAGTGTATGTATGGAGCTTGAGTGACAGTGCATGTATGGAGCTTGAGTGACAGTATATGGTGAGCTCTTACCAAGACACACATATTAAACTTGTTACTAGACTTGTTCTTCATACTTGCGTTTCTGAGATAACTTATCGCTCGAGTTAGCTGAAAATTAGAGGATATAAAAATTTGTCATTAATGTCGTAAAGTTTCTTGTATTAAAATACGAACAATTAAATATGGTTGCATTATATATCGTTTTAAGTTACGTTTAAGTTAATTTTTTATAAAAACTTTCGCTTTTATTCTTAAAAATATTATGGTGTTTGGCAGTCTTTACTTACCCTTATAATAAAGTAACTTTCTTAGTCTTTACTTCATGGTATATTCAGGGTAATTCCTGAATATACGTTGAAATAAATAACATAACCAACAAGGAGTAAATTATTGATGTTGAAAAAAACAAACTTTAAAACAAAATAAAAGAAAACCATAGTCCTTTCAGAGGCACATAATGAAAATGGGGTATAAGAGTGATGATGCTAGACAGACGGCGACGTTTCGGTCCGACTTGGACCAGTGTGATTTGTTAATGGTCGGAGGCGGACCGAAACGTCTTATAAGTTTCGTTCTCCTATGTTCTGGTTATCTGTGTATCGAATCATTACCGAGAAAGGTGAAGCAGCGCTCGGAACTGAGTCACGAACTTCCACAATTATATAACTCAGTTGAGTTTATCCTGAGCAGTGAGCGAGCCACGTACTCACGTACAGAAGTTTGTGATATATGGCCACCTGTCTTCCACTCAGCCAGTAGTAAGTTCGCTTAGGAGACGCAACTTTACGTCGGGTTTAGTGAGGAGACGTGCCGACACTCAACACTAGTCGCAGCGGCGAGTTGACTCAGAGGATGAGAAGGTTGGGTCACACACACACAGCTGAAGCAGTAGTTGCACAACAGAAAATAGTGACCCAACAGTACTGATCGTTCCTCGAAGGTCAGGTGACCTGCTCTGAAGCCACTCGGGTTGAAGAGAGAAGAGAGACAGCAGAAACCATCAATAGACAGAAAAGGTGGGTAATAAAAATATATTTACATTTAATTAGTAAATCAAAGTATGTCAGATGAAGATAGGGAACAGCTGAGAAGGAACACAATTAACCCTAGCAACTAACAATGTAGCACCAACTAACTCAGATGATATTTACTGCTGTCTAGGAACCGAGGAGTCAGTGCCCTGACTAGATTAATTTCAGTAAACGTCACTTACCATTCACAAAGATAGTTTGAGGGGGTGTTTGACGAGAGGAGCTAAATCTACATTCCTTTGCCAACAATAATAGATTGAAAGAGATTCTTAAAAGATACAGAACACTCCTAAAGAAATTCAAAGAAAAGAGAATGTCATTAATTACATGGTTAGTGTCAACCTATGATGTCAATGCGTTCAGGTCGTAACTTAGCAGGATTCTATAGAGCTAAACCGAAGAACTAAGGATTTGTGTAATAAGGACGATGCTCTCGTTTATGTAGAACTGTGGGACAATTTGAATATTGACATATGCTTGTTAAGCAAGACGGATTTTGTTTGCTAACGTAGATGATGTAAAAATGGGACGAGTCTTGCAAATGAGATTGCCTACGGTAGAGAAGGTGAGGGTGGAAAGAGAGGCTGTGCGTGAGCAGGTGGGATACGATATTCCTTAATCAATCAGGAAACAGAGTTTAAACTAATTATATAACCAAAGTAAACAAGCTGAGGTTTAAAAAAAATCTAATCAAATTATCCAAGTGTATTCGAGAATTATCTTCTTTCGTGTCATCAGATGGTCCAGACATTAATGTTATGGCTGAATTTTGTTTAATCATAACAACCATCTGGTAGGGGAAACAAATTTATTAGCCTACAATATTTTTATTAAAGAAAGCACTCAAAAAAAAGGGCGGGGATCGAGCAATATGTTCGTAACGAACTCCAAGTGACTGAATTTATGAAACCACTTAGAATGGTGTACCGGTGTAGGACTCCGGATAGGTGGACATCTTAGGCGGTGGACATCTTAGGCACTAGGTTGAGAGAAACTTGACCAGTCGTAGCGCATCATCAGCCAAAACAAAACCAATATTATAAAGCCGTTCTATAAAAATAAATTTTATCAATCTGTAATATAAAGTGAGGATATTAGTTGTTAATTTTAATTCTCATAACATAACTTGTACACTCTGCAATAAAAGAGGAGGCAGCCAGAGTCGTCAAGAAGATAGAGGACAATTTCTGAACTACACTTGTGTATTTTGGCCACTACACGACCAGAGAAAGGTATCCCCGTATTGCATAACAACACTCCCCTGTACTTTATTGCACGCGACTGGAATAGTGCAGAATGAAACATAAGTTGTAAAGCAGATATATCTCAGCTTAGTAGACTCGAAGTGAATCGGAAGAGGCATTCATAAACCATCATATGGAAAATTAGGTCCAACACAGCTGGAACCTAATTCAGAGCTTCCAATAATTACTCTGAGGAGTCGTTCTCTTCTTTTCTCAGAGATACAAATATTTACATATTCTCTTTCAAATTCCTTATAAACATTTAAGATATTTTTTTTTTATATTTTATTTTTAAGGAAATGTAATTTGATAGAATTCCTTACCAAATTGGGAAATTGCGAACAGCCCAAAACTGATATAAAAGTGCTTCCAATTATATTATTCCAGTATTTTGGGTTTGAAGCCGATCAGAGGAAACATTCTCAAGTTATTACATGGAAAATAATGTATAAAATAATAAGAGCAAATTAAAATTTGCACAGCTCAACGTGAGCGTCAAGCTTGCCTTGAATAAAACAAATCAAAGGTGAAAGTTTGAAGCCGATCATGAAAGGTTTTCTCGAGTAATTAACAAGAATTCTAAAATTTAATTTTTATTTAAATATCAATAAAATTTCAAATTTGCTCTAGCTCATACTAAATTTATAAAATATTATACTTCTTTTAGAATATCTCATCATAATTTGAAGGCGAGCAGAAGATGCATTCTTTAGTTATTGAATAATCACTTTTTCCTTCAATATAATTGGCAAATTGGGATTTACACCATCCAACATCATCATGAACCTTGTGTTCTGGAAACCACACCAGGGGTGAGAGTTTGAAGTTTATCAGATGAGTCATTCTCCAGTTATGGCACCGACTCTAATGATTCAAAGTTTTTCTTACCCTTTTACATCATTGACAAATTTGCCCGCACACAAGGAAATCTTAATGGGAACATTAATTATTATTATTATTATAATCAAACAAAGCGATAAGTCGACAAGGGTCGTGGAGCGCAGAAAATAGTGCCGGGGTTACAAACAGATATGGTGGAGAGAGAATCAGAGGTGAGGGGAGAAAAGGGCTGGAAGGGACGCTAAGGGCTATGTATCAAAGAAGTTGCTGACAGAAAGTCAAAAAGTGATGGTAAATCAAAGGCAGGAGCGTCTGCAAGAAGGGAAGATAAAGTAAGAGTGTTAGGGCGGCGGCGTCAGTGGAGGTAAATCCTGCGACCTTGCTCGTAAACCGGACAGTCCACAAGAAAGTGAAGAACTGAAATTGGGACCCGACAAACTTCACAGAGAGAAATAAGGTGTCGAGATACCCATGGGTAAGGCGAGTAGTAGTAGTAGTTCGTCCGGGTCTCGAACCCCGGACCCCAGTGGTGAGAGTCGCGCCTCTCTCCACAGGGCTACAGTTTAGAAGGATTTTTTTTTTTTAGTTCGACCGGGTCTAGAACCCCGGACCCCATTGGTAAGATTCGCGACTCTTACCACTGGGGTATGACCACAAACCAAAAAGCGGTTTAATAGAGTGCAATTTGTTATGGTGCATACCTGACCACCGTTGTTGTCAACGGCCATGAAGACAGGCAGAGATGATTGTAAAATAGTCCCTGAACGGAATATCTCTATAGGAAACCGTAAGACCATGTACCACTGATCGTGCAGCAGGGTCCGCCTGTTCATAGCCCTGCACATCAAAGTGTCCAGGGACATAACAGAACACGACGTCTTTGTTTTTAGTGGCTACACGGAGCAACCAAAGTTAAATACAAAGGACCAAAGGATGAGGGCCTGAAAATGATCGCAAATACCGAAAGAGACATATAAGAAATACGGTGAAGTGATATGAGGATGGCATACAACTCGGTGGTAAAACTACTACCTGAGTCTAACAAATGACACCTCTGCGAACCCAACACCGTCAAAAAAATTAAAACCATCTGTATAAACAGCGACGGGATGAGCATGCGACCGGAATTGATCAAGAAAAAGAGAGCGAGAAGCAGCCTCGGTGCATGGCAGTAGGGTAGAACAGACACGAACCGTCGGAACCTCCCAAGGGGGAAGGGAAAGGGCAGACGCTACATGAACATACAAGGGAGGCAACTGGAGAGAAGACCGGAGTGAAGACGAAGAGAAAACGATCGGAGTAAGCAGGAGCGGGGCACCTAACAAATAACGGGCTTCTACTTACGTCTGAGACCAACCTGTACTTAGAAGGAACACGAAGGTCATGATAGCTGACAAAGTAACAAAGGCAATGAGCAATTTCCAACTAAATTTAGGTCACTGATAATGAATATCATGGTTAAAAATGTTTGTTAACTCTACTTTTCAATATACACGTACGTGTCACAACAGAACATAAGAAAGAAGGAAGATTGAGACACTTATGCAACATATAGGAATCTTTATTAAGGAAACGTTTCGTCACAAAGTGGCTTCATCAGTGCAATACAAAGTAGAAATGGGTAAGGAGAGGAGGAGTTTGAGGTAATCAATCCCTCAGTCCATCACTCTTGTAGAAAGTACAGCATATGGCCGGAGAAGTGGCTTATATACTGTAGTCAGGTGAGTCGAAGTAGGAGGAGGCGGGATCACAGTGGAACTATCCACTGTAATTACTGGAATATTGTTAATGTTTTCCTGTGAAAACAAAGAGTAAATAATTATTAAAAATAGAACACATTTCCTTTTCCTTTTCAGTAAGATGCCCAGAGTTATTTTTAAGGGAACCTATCTTTTCTATAACTTTTGTTCAATAAACCTGGACAAAACCTTGTGGGTTAGTTTTCGAATCCCTAACAACTTTAATTTCGTAGTCCAGTTTAGCTTTTTTTATTCCCTTTTTAACATCCCTCTTAAACCACATCTCAGTTATGGCAAAAACATCAATGTTACCTGTACTTGCCTCTAATCTTTATGAAATGGTATATTTCTTGCATCAATTTATTTTACGCCTACAGTACACAGGGGAAGTGGAGGGTGTCGAGAGAGCCTTCTGCTTTTCTATCATCGTCCTGTAAACATAGATAATGCAATATCATGCTTAAATAGTCCCTAATGAAAAGAGATAATTTTTTCTTACCATCAGATAGCCTGGGTGTGGAGTATCTAGTCCTCTGTTATCTATTGTTCCCATATAGTACTTCATGCACTCTGTTTCTCTATTAATACCAACTTTATATTTCGCTTATTTGCCTAGTAATAAAGAAAACTTTTAATTTTTTATATTCGTTTAAGATAACCAGTTATTTTGACAACTTTTCAGAGCTTGCCAGAGCGAGGTCCGACCATTAACGGCTCCAGGACTCACTACAGAGTGGGCGACACAGCCAGGCTCAACTGTACCTCGTCAAGAGCAAACCTGCAGCACAGCTCACCTGGTTTATCAATGGAGAAAAGGTAAGAGAAGAGAGAGAGAGAGAGAGAGAGAGAGAGAGAGAGAGAGAGAGAGAGAGAGAGAGAGATGACATAATGTCGTGTGCGGTTACGACAGATATCGTTGATTGCAGATAACATTGATTGCAGGTATCATTACAATTGTCATCTAAAGTTATCGTTTCTTGGGATTTTAGAATTGCCAATAAAATCTTTAGCAATGGTTGGAAGGCGTCAGTCACAGTCACATGGGTTCTAAGCTGACGACCGGGTGAGGTTCCAACCCATCACAAGTGAGTCGTAAAAGGTAGAGGTGCCATGGTAAGGAACAAATACAGTTTGTAAGCATCCTTGAGCAATGTTTTCCAAACGTTGATATATAAAACAATGGAGCCGGTTTGATAAGATATCCAGGTTTTACTATAATTTGGCAAGTGGCACGTCCTGACATGGGCCGTCCAACTGTTATTATATGTGCCCAATAAAAAGTTCTTGTCAATCTTTTTCAATGTCTTCTACACATAAGTTCCCCAATGAACATATATGTATGCTGCTGACCTTTTCGAAGTATCAGGCCATATTTATTTATCCATAAATGATTTTACCTCTTAGCAGGCTGCGTAACCTTCCACGTTTGCGTAACGGAGTAAATAATATAATAAGTAGCGCACTAATTTATTACGCTAACTTCGAGACGATCTGTTCACTAGCGTGCGCAAGCCATTATCTTTTTATTAATTATTATACTGACGACAAGCTCCGGATCACTGAGACATATTGTGAGTTTTTGGAGGATGGGACCTGAGAATTGATCTCTTGAGGGGGGGGGGGCGAGACCGCATATGGTTCTCATCAAACAGGCACTCAAATCCGAGCTCATGCCATGACCTAATTTCTTAATATCACGTTCCAGTGCGTCTGTAATGCTAGCTGCCTGCGTCACAGCCTCCGTTGGGAAGACTCAGGTATCGAGACCTTTGCTTATCCCAGAACTTTCTGTGTGATACCTACTGACTTCTAACAAATATTATCTAACGTCATTAATTCATTATCAATCAGTCACTGGGCGTCACAACCAGTGAATTAATTTAAAATTTCATGCACATATACCTTGTGAAATACATGATTTCTATAAATGAGCTGTGTATAGGGAAATTATATGTCACTTCAACGAATGATTCCATCAAAACATTAATCCCAGAATTAGGAACAGTCGTCAGTCACACATAATAATGAACACGGCAGAAAAATACACTACGTGGAAGATTCAATGTACCAGACAACTTCAGCACTCTAGCGGTTCTATGAAGTGGATACACTGGCACCTGCATAATGTAACTGGTCGCCTGTATAAACCCGGGCTTTCAATACCAACGCTTACAAGTTAGAGGAAATTTTTCAAGTCGACCCTGGTTTTCTTCCGGTAGGAAAGTTTACTGTGCCACCTGACCGGAAATGGCATAGGTGAGTAGAGCTTCTATTTAGCTTTAGGACTGACTGTTGTCCTGCTGCCAGTTAATTTTGAAACCTAAAGCACTGAAGGCAAATAAGACCATGTTTATTACAGTATTTTCACCTTGCCATTTGAGGAGCTTGACTCTGAGGTCTGTATTGTGGTCTCTGTATTGTGGTCTCTGTATTGTGGTCTCTGTATTGTGGTCTCTGTATTGTGGTTATAGTTTGTCTGAAAACAGGATTTTTGTGACTGAGTCTCGCCTGAGATTTCACAGGTTAAACGAACGACCGAGGTTGATGCGCCTCGTAAGTTAAAATCCTCTGTTTAAGTTAACATTAACACTTCATTAAAATCACTGCTTACCTCTGGTGTCCGTCACCACCGTGAAAAACAAACAGTTTTACTCTGGGCAAAGTTTTAAAATTCGCTATTTTGTCTATCTCATACCACCATACAACACCAATACACACCACCACCACTAAACACCACCACACATCACCACCACACAACACCACCACACAAAACCACCACACAACACTGTCACTTTAAAATGTAGCTGGAAACGCATTATTTCTATTCATTGTAGCCACAGTGAGTTCAAGTTAACCGCATAAATATAGATAGTATTTATTGTCATTCATATTGTCATTCATAATTATCTGTCATATTTCTCTCAGATCATAAGTACTCTCTCTGCAGCAGCTCAGAGTCAGAGATCGACTGCTACTTTGAGATTTTGCTAACTAGTAATAGACAGAAAATTGCACATGTTATTAAAGTCCCCAGAAGTAACACAGACTTACTGACAGAGCTTTAAACATCAGTTATTTAAAAGTTAAAAAAAAGGCTTGCGGAGATTGTAATTAAATTACCGACTGGTGAGGTAAGATGCAGGGAAATGCATAACAACCTATACTCGACACCGCCACAAAATACACCACCACACAACCCCACCACAATATACACCACCACATAACACTACCACACAACAACACCACACAACACTACCACACAACACTACCACACAGCCTCACCATAATATACACCACCACAAAACCCCACCACAATATATATCATCACTCAGCATCACCGCACAAAATCACCACTGCATACTACAAAAGAATACCACCACAGCACACCTCACAAACCACTAAACAACACCACAACACTACACAGCACCACCACCCAGTATCATCACACAGCACCACATCACAATACCACTACACAACTCACAAGAGCACCACCACACACCATAAAAGAACACCAAAACACCACCCCAAACCACCACACAACAAAACACCACCACACAAAACACCAAAGAACACTACCACCACACATCACTACAGCACAACACCACTACTCCACAACACCATACAACACAACACTATCACACACCAAACCTCAACACCACCACCACACACTATCATACAACACTTCACAACACCACTTCACAATACTACACATATCACAACACTACCACACTACACAACACCAGCCCACAACCCCACAACACCACCACACAACACCACCACACAACACCACCACACAACACCACCACACAACACCACCACACACCACTACCACATGATCACATAGCTGGAAATGCACTATTTATGCTCATTGTAGCCACCGAAAGTTCAAGGTAACAGAAGGAATATCGAATAAATCGAAAGAATGAGCCACGTTGGCTTCGTTAAATTTAGGGTCCAGGACCACAACAACAATAATATTAAATCCCAGCTGCCGAATCCGGTCATGTATTTGTTTCTAATTATCATTCAAATATTTTTATTGGCATTCATATTCTCATTCATAAGTGTCTGGTATTTATCTCTTAAATCATAACTCCTCTCTGCCACACCTGAGCGTCAGTGGTCGACTGTTACTTCGTGAATTTGCTAACTGCCAGTCGACAGGAAAATTGCATATGTCAATAAAGTCCCCAAAAGCAACACATAGTTTCTAAAAGGCTTTAACCTTGAGATATTTAAAAGTTAAACGAAGGTTTGAGGGGCTTTAATTAAATTTCTAAATGATAGAGTAAGATGTATGGAAATACATGTCAACCTGTACACACCACAAATATACAATATACAACAATATACACCACCACACAACACCACCTCACTACACTACACAACACCACCACCACACAGTACCACCACATACTACTACGCAACACCACCACAAGCCATCGCCACTCCACAATGTCACTCCACAAGACTAACTGTTGCCTTGCCATACCACCACACAGCACTATAACGTAACACCACCACTGCACACATAACACCACCACATAACATCACTCCACACCACCGCACAACACAAACAGCACCACCACACAAAACCTTTCCACACAGCAGCACTACCACGCCACACAGCAGCACTACCACACACCACCACACATCCACACCACACAGCAGCACTACCACACACCACCACACAATACAACTACTGTATCACGTAGCGGGAGATATACTATTTGTGTTCACTATAGTCACATTGAGTTCAAGGTACCAGCATAAATATCGAGAAAATCGAAGGAATTATCCAGGCTGGTTTTATTAAACTTAGGGTCCAAGACCACAGCAATGGTAATATTAAATCCCAGTGGCCGAAATCTTATTTACTTCATTCTAATTAACATTCAAATCGTTTTTATTTTCATTCATAATTTTCTGGCATATGTATCTAATGTTATAATCCCTCTCTGCCACAGCAGAGTCAAAGGTCGACATGTTACTTATCTAATTTGCTATCTAGCAGTCGGCAGGAAAATTAAGTGTGAATAAGGCTACCACTACCACCTTCTCGCGTAGCTGGAAATGCACTGCTTGTGTTCATTGTAGCCACAGCGAGTACGAGGTAACCGCAGGAATATCGAAAAAAACCACAAGAATGATCCAGGTTGGCTTCATTAAATTTAAGGTCCCAGCAGTCAAACCCGGTTTTGTTATTGTCATTCATGTTTTCATTCATAATTGTCTGGCATATTTCTCTTAAATCATAACTTCCCTCTCTCCGCCACAGCTGAGCGTCTAAGATTGACTGCTACTTAGCGAATTGGCTAACTAGCACTCGACAGGAAAGTTGCATATGTCTATAATGTCACCAGAAGTACCACACAGTTCCTGAAAGAACTTTGACCATTAGTTATTTAAAAGTTAAAACAAGCATGTGGAGCTTGTAATTAGATTACTAATTGGTATAGTAAGATGCAGGGAAATGATTGACAACCTGTACATAGCGCCACTACCGTATAATACCCACTCCACGTCACACAGCACCATCTATCAACACCTCATAATACCTCCACAACACAATATCACCACACAATACCACCACACACCACTACTTTGCTCCACCACACACCATACCTCTCAACAAGACCCAACAACACCGCCTTATAACACTACCCAAACCACTTCATAACACCACCACACAATACCTCACAACAACACCACCACTCTACACCACCACACAATATCTCACAACACAATACACAACTCCACCACACAACAATACCAATTTATAACGTAGCTGGAAATGTACTGTTTCTGCTCATTGTAGCCACAGTAAGTTCAAGATAACCGCCTGGATTTCGAAATCGTAAGAATGATCCAGGTTAGCTTTGTTAAATTTGGAGTCCAGGGCCACAACACCGGTAACGTTACATCAGTCCCCTTGTCTGTGACTGATGCAGAAGTTCCTGATGGCGTGTATGAAATGTCATTTTATTTCTTTAAGCTGTTTCAGGCTTTGCAGTTCCTCTTCTAAGCACTGTATCTTAGCTTGTGCTGTTTTTGCTACTATTATTATTGTGTGTGTGTGTGTGTGTGTGTTTGTGTGCGTGTGTGTGTACTCACCTAATTGTGGTTGCAGGGGTCGAGACTCAGCTCCTGGTGTGTACGTGTTCTTGTATTTGTGTGTGTCTGTGCGTTAGAGTAACTTTGGGTTCCAATTCAGTATCACGTTCTCTTCTTTATTACAGGTATCATCTCCTTACCTGGTGGAGTACTATCCCTGGGTGCACCACGACGGCCTTGAGAGTAGGAGACTCGGTCTCTCCTTTACCGTAAGTGCTGCTCCCTTGTGTTTTTAGTCGATACTCGATATTTCCTCCTGACGACAGGTGTTTTTGTTCATGTGAAACAGGTCTTCCTCAGGCAGGTGGTCGTAATATATATGCATATATATATATATATATATATATATATATATATATATATATATATATATATATATATATATATATATATATATATATATATATATATATATATTGTCGGCCGATTAGGTAAAACTTGCGATTTTGGCTTAAATAGCAACGCTCACCTTGCCATATAAGACAAGTGAAAATTTGTGTATGCAATAATTTCGCCAAAATCATTCTGAACATAACGAAAAAAATATATTTCATTGTGTTTGTTTATTATTAAATTAATGTTAACGTATCTAAAATATATTTAGTTGGGTTAGGCTAAATTAAACTGCGCTTGTTGTAATAAGGTTAGGTAGGTTTTCAAAGTTTCTCTTGGTACAAAATTATAAATTCTTACATTAACATAAATGAAAAAAATATTTCTTTAAACGTATAAGAGAAAATTTTAGAAAGGACTTAATTTTAATTGAGTTCTTGCTAATTGACCAGTTTTACCTAATCGGCACGACATATATATATATATATGTCGTGTCGATTTGTAAAACTGCTCATAGCAAGAACTCATCTAAAATGTCCTTTCTAAAATTTTCTTTATAGTTTAAAGATTTATTTTTCATTTATGTAATGTAAGAATTATATTTTGTACCAAGGAAACTGAAACTGACAACAAGCCACTTCTTTGTTAACCCAATAAATATATTAGATACGTTAACATTAATTTAATAAACAAACACAATGAATTTCCTGGTGAGTTATTGGTCACCAGATGACCTTAGGGAACTCGTTCTCCTTACTAATGCTTTTCCTTAGTCTATATATCTCTGAGACAGGTGTTATTTGTTCATAAACGGTCTTCCACAGCATTTTATATATATATATATATATATATATATATATATATATATATATATATATATATATATATATATATATATATATATATATATATATATATATGTCGTGCCGATTAGGTAAAACTTGCGATTTTGGCTTAAATAGCAACGCTCACCTTGCCATATAAGACAAGTGAAAATTTGTGTATGCAATAATTTCGCCAAAATCATTCTGAATATAACGAAAAAAATATATTTCATCGTGTTTGTATATTATTAAATTAATGTTAACGTTTCTAAAATATATTTAGTTGGGTTAGGCTAAATTAAATTGCGCTTGTTGTAATAAGGTTAGGTAGGTTTTCAAAGTTTCTCTTGGTACAAAATTATTAATTCTTACATTAACATAAATGAAAAAATATATCTTTAAACGTATAAGAGAAAATTTTAGAAAGGACTTAATTTTAGATGAGTTCTTGCTAATTGACCAGTTTTACCTAATGGCACGACATATATATATATATATATATATATATATATATATATATATATATATATATATATATATATATATATATATATATATATATATATGTATATATATATATATATATATATATATATATATATATATATATATATATATACAGTACACGAGGTGAGATATACATGTCTAGTACATATTGTTACATCTTTGTCACTGATTATAATGCGAAAATCTCATCCAGCTCTTCCGAGCTGGGGCGCGTGCCCAGAATACAGCATGCATTACCCCTCTGAACAGCAGCGCTGAGTCGCTGGAACAGAAAACTAGCTGCCCTGGGATCCCTAGTTACCCTGTTGAGTCTTTTGCCCAGCTCCTTGAGGAACTTAGATGCACTCTTTCCCCATGAGCCAAGGGTCTCTGAGCCTATGGGAACAAACATATAATGATGGGCAAGTTCTCCATATTTTCTCGACTTCTGGGACTCCCTGAAGGTGACAGCAGCCCCTCCTTCCTCCCTGGTGTACTGGAGATAGGTATCAGCCAAGGTAGATGCACATGTGTAGTCCCACACTACCTGCTTGCCGTCTGTCCAGGCTTGAAGGGTGATACCATCTGGACGCTTTTGGTTGCCATCAGATCTGCATAGTTGGGGTGGTTCCCTTACTGCTGGGCATCCGGCTGTTGTGAGGCTCCTCTTGATAATGTTATTAACCTCTTCATGTCTTGCAATCTTTCCCTCGGATTTACGACACACAAGACCATGGTACCCGAATCGGTCTGCTGCTTCACTGCCACAAATACACCTGTGTTCGGCGAGAATAGGGGCGGCAAGTCGAAGGGCAACACCAATGCGGATGGTCTGTGGGTCGAGGCGTGTGCCAAGGCTGGAGTTGGGAACAGCCAAAAGAAAGTCCCCTGCATGAGGAGCTCTCACTGCAAGGAGGCGGGCTCTATCCTTCCCTGACACACTCTGAAGCATTGCTGAGGCTATATTCTCTACTATTGGGCCATCCCAGTGCGACTGTTTGTAGTTGTTGGGGGAAGCAGGCCTGGTTTCAGAGCATGTTAGGTTATCCCAGATCCTGGCTCCATCAACGAACTTTTGGTCATGGATTCCAATCGTGTCCCTAAGATGTTCAGGGAGAATTGCTGCTACAAGCCCTCTGGATGCAATGCATGAAGACAGGAAAGCAGGTAGAGCAATCTGAGATGACTTGCGGACACCAATGCCTCCTAGTCTGACTGGGAGTGTAGCTTGGTCCCACTGCCCATCTTCTAGAGTAAGGTTAAGTACTTTAGTAAAGATCTGCCTCAGGATACTGTCATATTCGTGCAGTATAGGGTTATCATATGAAGGAGCACATCTTAGGAAATATGTCAACCTGGGCAGACTCAAGCATTTTGTGAGGAGGTACAAGGCATCATGGGTGTCAAGATTGCCTATTCGTTGTTCCATTCTCCTCAATTCTTCCAGTTTCTTCCTGAGAATTGTGTCAATGGCATCGCTTCCCAGAGGTGCTCCAAGCAAGACACTATTAGTAGGGGCAATGACTGTTGCTCCTGGTAGTTTTGATAACACTGCATCTATCACTTGTTGATTGACTGATATGATTTCACATTTGGATGGATTCAGGATGAGACCCATTTCCTGTCCCCGTGTCATCACCTGTGTAAGATCATCTACAAGAGACTCCTTTGTACCTGCTAGTGTGCCATCATCCAGGAACCAGATGTTTAGCTCACTGGTCAGTCTTACTGTGATTTCCCTAACTGCTATACAGAAGAGAAATGGTGCGAGAGGGTCCCCTTGCTGGACACCCTCTGATGATGTGATTTCATGCTCTCCAAACAGGAGCATTGATTCCTTGCTATATCCAGCTGAAACAAAAGGGAAGAGACCTGGAAAATGTTCTTGTACAGCTGCTAATACTACGTCCCTTTTAAGGAGATTAAATGCATTCTTGAAATCTAATTTAACCACTGCATTGTCCTCAGGCAGGTTGTCGATATACGTCCTTGTTGCATGAACCGCTGCTTCACTTCCTTGAGAGACCCCAAAGCCAAGCTGGTTTGGTTGAAGCATGATGGCTGCCTCTGCGCGAATACTTCTGACAGCAGCTTTAGAAACGAGGCGGCGAAACGTGTTGCCCACTGCGATTGGCCTAATTCCTCCATCCTTCTTTTAAGGGCACAAAGTGATGCTCCAAAAAGAAAGGTTTAATCTCGTCAGGAATCAGACCAGCCAAGGAATTGTTGACGAACCTTGTGATCTCTGACAGCAGTGTCTCTGCAATCTCCCCGATAACTGGATTAACCATTTCCTTTAAATGTTGTGGCCTTATTCCAGTGTAACCCCCAGCAGAGCCGGAAGGGAATGACATTATTGCTTTGTAAATGTCCGAGTCTTGCACAATCAGTGGTTCCACAGTGGGGACAGAGGTGTTGGAACTGTTGGTACCCCTGGTTTCCCTGGCAGGGTGCTTTCCTCTAAGTGCTTCAGCAGTGTCAGCATCCCTGGGGGCAACTGTATCTTCACTGGTGATAATTCTGATTGCTCCCACTGTGTTGCCCTCTTCAATTTTCTTGCTCACTTGGACTCTGATTTTTTCGCTGTCAGTGGAGTGAGTGGGGGTTCTGCCTCTCCCATTTTTGTGTTGATGGGGAAGGGGAATGAGGTTATCAGCTCTAGGAAAGTCTCTTAAGGATTTAATGATCATTGAGGCTAGCCTCTTTTCCCTTCTTTCCGGCACAGCTAAGCAGACATTGCCAAAAAGTAGTAAGTTGTGCCATGCCTTGATGGTTGGTGGAGCATTTAGGATAGCAGAACCATCGTTTACTTTTATTAAGAGGTCCTTAAGTTTCCCAGCTGCGTGTGGACGGGCTGCTTTGGGAATATGTGTGAGTGTTCTGATACCTGTTGCTTTAATTGCTTCCAGGATATTATCTGATGAGATGAGATCTGTGGGTTCAGGTGCCTGAAGTGGCTCTGGGTCATCACTGTCCACAGGAGGACATCCTGAACCCGGGCAGCTGCCATGTTTACGGAGGAAACCATTAGAGTTGAGACAACGAAGCTGTAAACACGACCGACACTTGCCTCTCCTAGTATTGCCAGCCGAGCCATTTCCCTGGCTGCTTGCTTCCTCCTGACTGGCATTCATCTGGCTAGGTAGACTGTAGTGGAGTACGACATGCTGGGTGGGTAAGGTGCGTGGAATATATATATATATATATATATATAAATGGGGAACCATTAATTGAGCTATGTGTAGAAAGAGGTTTGGTAATAAGTAATACATATTTTATGAAAAAGAGGATAAATAAATATACAAGGTATGATATAGCACGTAAGGAAAGTAGTTTGTTGGATTATGTATTGGTGGATAAAAGGTTGATGGGTAGGCTTCAGGATGTACATGTTTATAGAGGGGCAACGGATATATCAGATCATTATTTGGTTGTAGCTACAGTTAGAGTAAAAGGTAGATGGGACAAAAAGAAAATGGCAACAGCAAGTAAGAGAGAGGTAAAAGTGTATAAACTAAGGGAGGAGGAAGTTAGGGTGAGATATAAGCAACTATTGGCAGAAAGGTGGGCTAGTACAAGTAGGAGTAGTGGGGGCTTGAAGAGAGTTGGAATAGTTTTAAAAATGCAGTATTAGAATGTGGGGCAGAAGTTTGTGGCTATAGGAGGGTGGGTGCAGGAGGAAAGAGGAGTGAGTGGTGGAATGAAGAAGTAAAGGGTGTGATAAAAGAGAAAAAGGTAGCTTATGAGAGGTTTTTACAAAACAGAAGTGTTAATAGAAGAGCAGAGTATATGGAGAGTAAAAGAAAGGTGAAGAGAGTGGTGAGAGAGTGCAAAAGAAGAGCGGATGAAAGAACGGGAGAGGCTCTGTCAAGAAATTTTGCTGAAAACAAGAAGAAATTTTGGAGTGAGATAAACAAGGTAAGAAAGCCTAGGGAACGAATGGATTTGTCAGTTAAAAACAGAGTAGGGGAGTTAGTAGATGGGGAGCTGGAGGTATTGGGTAGATGGCGGGAATATTTTGAGGAACTTTTAAATGTCGATGAAAAAAGGGAGGCGGTAATTTCATGTACTGGCCAGGGAGGTACAACATCGTTTAGGAGTGAAGAAGAGCAGGATGTGAGTGTGGGGAGGTGCGTGAGGCATTACGTAGAATGAAAGGGGGTAAAGCAGCTGGAATTGACGGAATCATGACAGAAATGTTAAAAGCAGGGGGGGATATAGTGCTGGAGTGGTTGGTATTTTTGTTTAATAAATGTATGAAAGAGGGGAAGGTACCTAGGGATTGGCAGCGAGCATGTATAGTTCCTTTATATAAAGGGAAGGGGATAAAAGAGAGTGTAAAAATTATAGGGGAATAAGTTTACTGAGTATACCAGGTAAAGTGTATGGCAGGGTTATTATTGAAAGAATTAGAGGTAAGACAGAGAGTAGGATTGCAGATGAGCAAGGAGGCTTTAGAGTGGGTAGGGGATGTGTAGATCAAGTGTTTACAGTGAAGCATATATGTGAACAGTATTTAGATAAAGGTAGAGAAGTTTTTATTGCATTTATGGATTTAGAAAAGGCATATGATAGAGTGGATAGGGGAGCAATGTGGCAAATGTTGCAAGTGTATGGAATAGGTAGTAAGTTACTGAAGGCTGTAAAGAGTTTTTATGAGGATAGTGAGGCTCAGGTTAGGGTGTGTAGGAGAGAGGGAGATTACTTCCCGGTAAAAGTAGGTCTTAGACAGGGATGTGTAATGTCACCATGGTTGTTTAATATATTTATAGATGGGGTTGTAAAAGAAGTAAATGCTAGGGTGTTGGGGAGAGGGGTGGGATTAAATTATGGAGAATTAAATGCAAATGGGAGTTGACACAGTTACTTTTTGCTGATGATACTGTGCTTATGGGAGATTCTAAAGAAAAGTTGCAAAGGTTAGTGGACGAGTTTGGGAGAGTGTGTAAATGTAGAAAGTTAAAAGTGAACATAGATAAGAGTAAGGTGATGAGGGTATCAAACGATTTAAATAAAGAAAAATTGGATATCACATTGGAGAGGGATTATGGAAGAAGTAAATGTTTTCAGATATTTGGGAGTTGACGTGTCAGCGGATGGGTTTATGAAGGATGAGGTTAACCATAGAATTGATGAAGGAAAAAGGTGAGTGGTGTATTGAGGTATCTGTGGAGACAAAAAATGTTATCCATGGAGGCAAAGAAGGGAATGTACGAAAGTATAGTGGTACCAACACTCTTATATGGGTGTGAAGCATGGGTTGCAAATGCTGCAGCGAGGAGGAGGCTGGAGGCAGTGGAGATGTCCTGTCTAAGGGCAATGTGTGGTGTAAATATTATGCAGAAAATTCGGAATGTGGAAATTAGGAGAAGGTGTGGAGTTACTAAAAGTATTTGTCAGAGGGCTGAAGAGGGGTTGTTGAGGTGGTTTGGTCATTTAGAGAGAATGGATCAAAGTAGAATGACTTGAGAGCGTATAAATCTGTAGGGGAAGGAAGGCGGGTAGGGGTCGTCCTAGAAAAGGTTGGAGGGAAGGGGTAAAGGAGGTTTTGTGATAGAGAGGCTTGGACTTCCAGCAAGCATGTGTGAGCGTGTTAGATAGGAGTGAATGGAGACGAATGGTTTTTGGGACATGACGATCTGTTGGAGTGTGAGCAGGGTAATATTTTGTGAAGGGATTCAGGGAAACCAGTTAATTGATTTATTTGGACTTGAGTCCTGGAAATGGGAAGTACAATGCCTGCACTTTAAAGGAGGGGTCTGAGATAGTGACAGCTGGGAGGGACTTTTCTCAGCTGTCGTATCTGAGCTCCTCTGCAAAGACAGTGATTATGTATGAGTGTGGTGAAAGTGTTGAATGATAATGAAAGTATTTTCTTTTGGGGATTTTCTTTCTTTTGGGTCACCCTGCCTCGGTGGGAGACGGCCGACTTGTTGAAAAAAAAAAAAAAAAATATATATATATATGTCGTGCCGATTAGGTAAAACTGGTCAATTAGCAAGAACTCATCTAAAATTAAGTCCTTTCTAAAATTTTCTCTTATACGTTTAAAGATATATTTTTTTCAATTATGTTAATGTACAAATTTATAATTTTGTACCAAGAGAAACTTTGAAAACCTACCTAACCTTATTACAACAAGCGCAATTTAATTTAGCCTAACCTAACTAAATATATTTTAGATACGTTAACATTAATTTAATAATACACAAACACAATGGAATATATTTTTTCGTTATGTTCAGAATAATTTTGGGAAATTATTGCATACACAAATTTTCACTTGTCTTATATGGCAAGGTGAGCGTTGCTATTTAAGCCAAAATCGCAAGTTTTACCTAATCAGCACGACATATATATATATATATATATATATATATATATATATATATATATATATATATATATATATATATATATATATATATATATATATATATATATATATACATTGGCTACAATGAAACAGGTAATAAGAGATTAAGCCAATAACTGAGAAAGAGGAAAAATCTCTCCCTGCTTTTCAGACGTCGGGTTTAAAGTTACATATCACTAGAAAGATTTTGTCTCATCAGATAGGGACATATAGAATGCAGTAGTATGTAACAATCATGAATTCTTAATCTGTACTAATCTTAAATTAAACTCAATTAGTAAGACATTTGTCTCTACATACAGAGACGGATAAAGCGTAATACTGCTTAACAACTATGAATTGACAAGAGTCGTAGAAGTGTCTAAACTCAGTAGAGCTTTTAAATCAAAGTGAATGTATAGAGCCACCTAGACATTATCTTGACTGAGAGAGGAACCACACTCACTAGAGCACACGACGTGTACCCTAGATCAGGTCGGGTCACGTGACTTGAACAGACATGACCGTCAATACATGGCGCTAAAACCTGTAACAAATATTACTTAATTGCCACACCAGCATATGCATTCCTTAAATATTCCTACCTAACACATAACTAATAATAACAGTAATAATAATAACAGCAGGAAGATGGTGAAAAGATAATAATACAAAGTCGAACAGCTTTATTTTAGCTATTAATGAAGATACTCGTAATGTAATATTTAGTAAGGTTACAATCATGAATATAATTTCTTTTAGTCTTATCTAGGGGCGACAGTGATGACGTGGTGGTGATGGTGCTGGTGGTTATAGTGCTGATGTTGGTGATGGATTTGATGGTGGTGATTATGTTACTGGTGGTGTTGTTGCTGTTGGTGGTGATGGTGTTGGTGGTGTTGACGATGTTGGTAGTTATGGTGGTGTTGTTGCTGTTGGTGGTGATGGTGTTGGTGGTGGTGACGATGTTGGTAGTTATGGTGGTGTTGTTGCTGTTGGTGGTGATGGTGTTGGTGGTGGTGACGATGTTGGTAGTTATGGTGGTGATGGTGGTGGTGGTGGTAATAAAGGGGGAGGCTGGGGAATTGAGAAGATAATGACGAAAAGTGAACAGAAGAGAGAGACAGACAGACGAGAAGAAGGCAGAGAAGAGAGAAGAGAGAGAGAGAGAGAGAGAGAGAGAGAGAGAGAGAGAGAGAGAGAGAGAGAGCGAGAGAGAGAGAGAGCAGGCAGGCAATAAAGTCAGAGTTCAGGTATATGGCAGGGCAATAAAATCATAAAAAAGCTGGACTACAGGTGAAAAGAATAGGTGCGAGCAAGGTCATAAAACTGCGTAGGTATTCAGTGATGGAAGTGCTTTGGATCCAAGGAAATGAAGTGATGATGATGGTGAAGGCCAGTGGCGACACATCCAGGACTGTGGGCGGCGACAGTACAAGAACAGGGAACAGGGACTCCCGAGAATGGAGGAGATCTGATCCTGTAGTATAATGGTGGTCGCTGTGCGATTCGCAGCTCTGCCTGTTATTGCACTACAGAATATACATACATGTAGAAATGTATTTATTGCCATGGGTTATCATTATAATAGGGTTTTTTTACAATTATGCGTATGTTTGTGCATATTTATGGAGGTGTGTATTTCTTTGTGGATATGTATGCAAGTGTGTATATGTTTTTGTATATGTATGCAAGTGTGTATATGTTTGTGCATATTAATGCAAGTGTGTATACGTTTGTGTATTTTTTATGCAAATTTTATGTTTGTGCATATGTATGTATATTAGTTTGTGTTTGCGAGTGCAAATATATTTCTGTTCATAATTATTTTTCTATATGTGTATCTTTAGGTGCATATTTATTGTGGGATGCTAAGAGTACGCTACATTTATTCTGAGTATGTCTCACACTCATATAGGCTGCTCTCCTGACCAGCAAACCAGGTGACAAGAGTATAACAAGCATTGCCCCATGTTATGCCAGCACCTTAGTTCAACCCAGCCAATCACAAGGAAGCCTGCCTGAATTGTGAAGTAATATTGACACTCATGAATCAACACTGGCAGATTTACCTCCAAGTTCGGTCGAAGATGGTTCTCACCCTGAATCTTACTTGTATCTGCCTTTTTGTACATGTCCTCTGTAAATATTGTACATATACTTGTATGCTGTTTTGGTGAAGCAAATATATAAGTGTTTACTCTCTGTTGTCTTTTGCTCATTCTTCATTAATTCCTTGGTTATGGTGCTACAACCAGATGTGCAGGCCACAAGACTACACCCGTGTTCGTAATATTTATGTTGAGGTGGTTTGAACATTTAGAGAGGATGGAACGAAAATAGAATGACTTAGAGGAATATAAATCTGTAGTGGAAGGAAGGCAGGGAAGGGGTTATCCTAGGAAGGTTGGAGGGAGGGGATAAAGGAGTTTTCTGTGCGAGGGTCTTGGACTTCCAGCGAGTGTGTGTGAGCATGTTTGATAAGAGCGAGTGGGAGCAAATGGTTTTGATGACATGACGTTATTATGTGCACAAGTACAAGTGTAGATATGTCCTGACATCTTGCCGTAACATAATGATCACTTAGGAACCAGCAAAACCACAGCAAAGAATAAATGAACATATTTCCTTCACCAAAAATAAGCTGGTGTTTACAACATTTATAGCCTATGTACTGTATTTACAACTATGCACAATGAGGCCAATACAAGCGCAAGACACAGTGAACCGTGACGACCAACAGGGAAGGCAAGTCTGCCAAAGTTGTTTCATGAGCGTCTCAGCTACGGTGGGCTTCCTTATGATTGGCTGCTTGAACCAAAGTACTGGTATAATGACTGAGCCCTGATTATTAAACCCTTAGCACCTGGTTTGCTGGTCAGGTGGAACGACATACACGGAAAATAATGTAACATACTCTTAGCATGCCACGCCCATACCCTAATAGGCATCCTCATGGGTAGTGTGTCACCATCGTACGAAACACTAATGGAACTGCCTTTCCTCTCATGCATCCAGCTCATTAGTGTTTAACTCAAAGGACTCCCCAGTCAGACACAACCTTAGAGCGGGACAGAAGACAGTAGGGCTGGAGTAGGTTCAAGACACTTTCAGTCGGGAACAAGTGGCCCTTCACTTAAAAACAACTTTTCACTTTATGACCGTAAGGAAAAATAGTTTACTACCCATGTTGTCCCTAACAGATCCTAACAAATCACGTTCTAGAAAGAGCGTCCACCAGCACATTATCTTTGCCGGCAATGTGGCGTGTGGAAGGTAAGGTGACAACCGTAAAGCACGTCTCATGAGACGTGTGTTCTTGTTCATCACTGACCTGAGGTTATTCGAAAAAAAAAATTAAAATATTGTTTTTCGCTTAATAATTTCTGAGTGTTGCATCTGATTAGCTTCACACCTTCATTGATAATGCAAACTCTTCCGAGTGGCTTCAAGGTTTTAATGTACTTTTATATTTAAAATATTTGTCTCTTTGGTCTCTCTGTATGATTTAAATTAGATTTGGTCTGTGTATGACCAAACTTAACATTTTTATTGGAGAAATTTAGATATTAGTTTGCAATGATAATTTGTGAGTGCCTCTTTCAATTACCCTAAGATATTCGACCCTAATATATAACTTCATTATCAACTTACGACGCACTCAGGACTATATCAGTCCCATGCATTAAGGGAGAGGAGACTAGGGTTATATAACTTTCTCACATAGCGCAGTGACCAAAATTCTTCTAGTTCTTATTAGAAACTCTCAAAAGTGGCCCTTAACGATGTTTCCTGTCGTTATTTTTTTATGTTTATTTTTCCTCCAACTTTCGATTTTACAGTAAAATTTCCGGATAACGGCACCTCGAGGATTAAAAGTGCTGCTGTTTCGATTTTTCCGATTAGAAAGTTATTGTTATGACTGTTTAATATTATTGTGTTGACGATACGCTAAAACAACCCTCGTATAGGAAAGATTGAAAGTTATGAGGACGTTTCGGTCCATCTTGGACCACTGACATGTCCACTGTGACTTGTAATGGTCCAAGTCGGACCGAAACGTCGGCATAAGCCCCCTCCTATGTGCTGGCTCTTTTCTGTATCGTTCCAGAGTCGTATTTATGGAAAATAGCGTCTATGGCAAGCACTGAAACTGTGCCCCTGTCCAATCATCTGCCATCCATCTTTTTTGATAACCTTACCATTAAAGCAACTCAAAAAATTAAGTCAGTCTATAATCTTTTAATTACAAATCCTTAATCTTTTAACGTTCATTTTTTTAATTAACAAATTATGGTACTACATAAAACCTTTAACTGCACCTTCCTTGCTTTCACTGATGTAAATTGGTCTATGATGGTCTCAAATTCAGTGGGTTTTTTTTTAGTTTCTTCTTTTTCCACTCTAAGCTTTAACTTGTTAACGATTTCACAAAATGGTGTGGGAAAAAAACCAAAATTTGATTATCTGATTAACAATGTTGGGGGGGAGAGAGGAGAGGGGCCCGTTTACTCTAGGAAGGCCCTGAGTGAGTGAGAGGGATGCAGGTCTGGGCATACCCACCCAGAGGCCTGCCCCCTGGTGGAAGCATAAAAGGGGGTGTAGGCTTACTAGCAATTTTGCTGGCTGGCAGACAGCATAGGCGTCCAAAGTAGCATGCTATGTGTATAATGAGCATGGATTTTTTACTATAGCATGCTATTTGTATTTTAGCATGCCATGTGTATACTATACGCAATGTGTATACGAGCATGCAATTGTATACTGTAAACCAAATTTTATACTGAGCATGCATGTGATACTGTAGCAAAGGGATACGTAGCATGCTATTTTACGTAGCAGCCATTTTATACTGTAGCATGCATGATTTTTCGTAGCATGCCATGATTATACTGAGCAGCGGGATACTGTAAAAATGAATGTATACGTAGCAGATATGTGTATACTGTAGCATGATATGTGTATACTGTAAATTTTATACTGTAGCATATATTTTACTTTTTGCATGCCATGTGTATACTGTAGCATGATATTTTATGCTTTCAAAATGATACTGTAGCATGATATGTGTATACTGAAGCATTTTGATACTGTAATGCTTTTGTATAATGTAGCAGCCCGTGTATAATGTACATGTTGGAAAAAAGGGGTGGTATGTGTATACTGTAGCATTTGTAATTTACATCCATGAGATACTTTTGATGTTATGTGTATACTGTAGCATGCAATTTTTATACTGTAACATGCTATGTGTATACTGTAGCATGAAAATATACTGTAGCCATGATATGTGATACTGTAAGAATGGGATACTGTAGCATGCTATGTGTATACAGCATGCTATTTTATTCTTTTTAAATGTATACTGTAGCATGATACGTCTATACCAGCATGCCATCAAGGAATTACTCAAAAAAAGGGATGTAAACAATATTCACATGTGTTG
>WNWK01026640.1:0-27148 GCA_009830355.1 Cherax destructor | reverse complement strand
ACACCACTTGTTACAAGTCCCCATTCGGATTTAACCCCATTTATGCACACTCCGCTTCTATTGGTGACCATGACTCAATCCATGACAGCACTTTTCCCCAACCATGAGCTGCCACTTTCTTTAACAGCTCTGGTGCGGTACTATCAAAAGCCTTACTAAAGTCTAAATAAACAATATCAATTCTTTATCGTGATCAACAGCCTCAAAAGCTTTACTGAAGAAGGTTAATAAATTAGATAGGCAGGAACGGCCCTCGTGAATCCATGCTGGGTATCATTAATCAAATTATGGTTATCTAGATGGCTTCTAATAATATCAGCTATAATTGACTCTAGTAATTTGCCTACAATTGAGGTCAGGCTTATTGGGCGGTAGTTAGACGTAGTGACTTGTCCCCTGCTTTAAAAATAGGAATTACATTAGCCATCTTCCACATATCAGACACTACACCTGTTTGAAGAGATAAATTAAAAATGTTAGATATTGGTTCACAGAGTTCCATTTGCATTCTTAAGAACCCTTGCAAAAGCTCATCAGGACCAGCGATTTATTTTGTTTCAGTCGGTCCAGCTGTTTCATAATCATTTCGCTAGTGACTGTGATATTACATAATTTATCTTCTTCTGGGCCTCTGTAAAAATTAATTACTGGGATATTTTAATGTCTTCCTGTGTGAAAACCGAGAGAAAATAATTATTAAAAATAGAGCACATATCATTCTCCTTGTCAGTAAGATGCCCAAAGTTATTTTTAAGGGGACCTATCTTATCCCTAACTTTTGTTCTATAAACCTGGAAAAACCTTTTTGGGTTAGTTTTTGAATCCCTAGCAACTTTAATTTCATAGTCCCGTTTAGCTTTTCTTATTCCCTTTTTAACGTCCCTCTTAATGTCAGTATACTGATTTATAAGATGACCCTCACCTCTTTTTATGCGCCTATAAATTCCTTTCTTCTGCCCTAAAAGATATTTGAGCCTATTATTCATCCATTTTGGGTCATTTCTACTTGATCTAATTTCTTTATACGGGATAAATGTTCTTTGGGCAGCCTGTATAGTGTTAATGCTATGTATTAATTTAGTCATTCTACACTGAATGTTTTCCAACGAATTTATGTCTATTCTGTAATATGGAGACCAGAACTGAGCTGCGTAATCTAGGTGAGGCCTTACTAATGATGTATAAAGCTGTAATATAACCTCTGGACTTCTGTTGCTAACACTTCTTGATATAAATCCCAGTAATCTATTTGCCTTATTACGTACGCTTAGGCATTGCTGTCTTGGTTTAAGGTTGCTGCTTACCATCACCCCCAAGTCCTTCTCGCAATCTGTATGGCTAAGTTCTAAGTTATTTAACTTATAAGTGCTTGGGTTATGGACACTCCCGAGCTTCAGAACTTTGCATTTATCTACATTGAACTGCATCTGCCACTTTTCTGACCACGAATTAAGTTTGTATTATTGGTTTTGTTTATTAAAGTCAAGTATTTAATTTGTACTTATCTTGACCGAGATTTATTACTGAGTAGTAAAATTTCATGTTTATATTGAGGCACAATTTTTATTGTGTGTGTGTGTGTACACTCACCTAGTTGTGGTTTCAGGGGTCGAGTCATAGCTCCTGTGTGTGTGTGTGTGAGGTAACAGACGGAGGGATGGTGGGGTGTGGTGGTGGGGTGTGGTGGAAGGGTGTGGTGGAGGGGGGGTGGAGGGTGGGGTGGAGGGTGGGGTGGAGGGTGTGGTGGAGGGTGTGGTGGAGGGGTGTGGTGGTGCGGTGTGGTGGAGCGGTGTGGTGGAGGGGGTGTTGTTGAATCGTCATAACACTGGACATTTCGACTCCTCCCCATTACCTGTCTCCCCCTTCCCTCCTTCCCTCTTCTTTTACATACTTCCCCTCCCCTCCTCCGCTATCCTGCCCCTCCCACTCTCCCCTTCCCCTCGTCCCCCCCCCCCGTTCAATGTTTACTGGCGCAATTAAGCAAATTGGATTGTGCTGGTGGCGGCTCCAGTGAAGTGACTGTTTAGTGAGTAGCAACCTTATCTCCCCTCCCCTCCTACCTCCCCCTCCCTTTTCCCCACCACCCTCCCCTCCCTCCACCACAACTCCCTCCCCTTCACCACCTAAGACGGGAGGGGAGTGGAGGGGGAGGGAGGACATGTCAACTGCAAGTATTTAAGCCCCGAGTCTTCTTTTGATTATAATAATAAGTTAAACCCCGAGGCCAGTGGATCACTAAACCCACAGGGGTTGTAACGGCGCCTGGGGAACACGGGAGGCAATAAGTTCCGATCCGAGGGAAAGGGGAAAGTATCTCCGGGTCCATCAATGAGCGTCTGGAGGTGCTCCCCCTGCAGGAGGCGTCAGGATACTGAGAGAAGCAGCTCAGGAACAACGCCTTACACACACGCCCTCGCTGCCTCACACACACGCCCTCGCTGCCTCACACACACGCCCTCGCTGCCTCACACACACGCCCTCGCTGCCTCACACACACGCCCTCGCTGCCGCGCCAACGCACCGCCAGATGAGCGAAACGTGCCCACTCCGATACCTTCATTGACCTTTCGATGCTAAGGGATGTCTTAAGGCTGGTGCAGGTCTCTTGATTCGTGGTTCAGGAGTTGCCTTCTCTTCCCCCCCCCCTCCCCTCAGATCAACTCTGATCATCTTACATTCACCAGGAGCCGTATCGCCCTTACGAGTTTGGAGCTTCCATCTGGGCTTAATAATAAGAAGAAGAAGAAGTAAAAGGAGAGAGAGAGAGAGAGATAGAGAGAGAGAGATTAAAAAAAAACATCTAAAACGGCATGAAGAAAAAACATGAGGGAGGAAGCAAAGATAAAAACAACACTGCTTGTGTTGCCTCACCCTCGTCCACACAACGTTTTTTCCTCCATAAATTCCGTCATTTGTCAACAGCTGAGTTTTTGGCGCGAAATATCAGTGTGTTAGTTACCATTTTGTCCTAGGCACATGTCAATTAGACACTAGGCCTGTTGTATGTATGTGTGTGTATGTGTGTGTAAGGAAACACTTCGAAATGTTTCTGCCCCACCGGGAATTGAACCCGGCCCCTCCGTGCGTGAAGCAAGAGCTTTACCACTGGGCCACCGGGGGCGTGTGTGTGTGTGTGTGTATGTGCGTGTGTGCTCACCTAATTGTGGTTGCTGCAGTCGGGTCATAGCTCCTGGGCGAGCCTCTTCACTGATCGCTACTAGGTCCTCTCTCTCCCTGCTCCATGAGCTTTATCAAACCTCGTCTTAAAACTATGTATGGTTCCTGTCTCCACTACGTCGCTTTCTAGGCTATTCCACTTCCTGACAACTCTATGACTGAAGAAATACTTCCTAACTTCCCTTTGACTCATCTGAGTCTTCAGTCTCCAATTGTGACCCCTTGTTTCTGTGTCCCCTCTCTGGTACATTCTGTCTTTGTCCACCTTGTCGATTCATCGTAGTATTTTATATGTCGTTATCATGTCTCCCCTAACCCTGATATCCTCCAGTGTCGTCAGGCCGATTTCCCTTAACCTTTCTTCGTTGGACATTCCCCTTAGCTCTGACACTAGTCTTGTTGCAAACCTTTTCACTTTCTCTAATATATTGATGTGCTTGGCCAGGTGTGGGTTCCAAACTGGTGCTGCATACTCCAGTATGGGCCTGACGTACACGGTGTACAGTGTCTTGAACGATTCCTTACTGAGGTATCGGAACGCTATTCTTGCCAGGCGCCCATATGCTGCAGCAGTTATCTGGTTGATGTGCGCCTCAGGAGATGTGCTCGGTATTATACTCAACCCAAGATCCTTTTCCTTGATTGAGGTTTGCAGTCTTTGGCCACCTAGCCTATACTCTGTCTACGGTCTTCTTTGCCCTTCCCCAATCTTCATGATTTTGCATTTGGTGGGGTTAAATTCGAGGAGCCAGTTGTTGGAGCAGGCTTGTTGCCTGTCCAGGTCTCCTTGTGGTTCTGCCTGATAATCATCCGATATAATTCTCCTTATTAATTTCACGTCATCTGCAAACAGGGACACTTCTGTCATTCACATATGCCAAAAACAGCACTGGTCCCAGAACTGACCCCTGTGGAACCCCACTCGTCACAGGCGCCCACTCTGACTCCTCGTCACGTACCATGACTCGTTGTTGCCTCCCTGTCAGATATTCTCTGATCAATTGTAGTGCCTTTCCTGTTATGCATGCCTGATCCTCTAGCTTTTGCACTAATCTCTTGTGTGGAACTGTGTTGAAGGCCGCCTTGCAGTTCAAGAAAATGCAGTCTACCCCTCTCTCTCTCTCTCTCTCTCTCTCTCGTGTATTATTTCTGTTACCTTGTCATAAAACTCCAGTAGGTTGGTGACACAGGATTTCCCTTCCCTGAAACTGTGTTGGTTGTCGTTTATAAGCTTGTTCCTTTCTAGGTGCTCCACCACTCGGCTCCTGATAATCTTTTCCATGATTTTGAATACTATACACGTCAGTGACACGTTTCTGGAGTTTAAACCAACAAATATTAGAGCCTACAAGACTAGATAATACGCTGGACCTCATCTTCACTAACAACAACGATCTGATACGGAATATAACCTTATCAAAGACAATACACTCAGATCACAACATAATAGAGGTACAGACATGCATGCACAGGGCTCCTGACCAACAAAATGTGATCAGTCATGAGGGTGTCTTCACAACATTGAACTTCAACATCAAACACTTACAATGGGAACAAGTCAACAATGCCCTATATGAAACAAGCTTTGAAGATATCCTAAACAACAAGGATCCAAACCTCTGCCTAGAAAAAATGAACTCTGTGCATGAATGGTATTCAATACCGACAAGTTGAAAAATTTAGACACATGTGCAACATCTGGGTATCTTTATTGTAGACGTTTCGCCATCCAGTGGCTTTATCATTACAAATCCTAGGACAATTTGAAGACAGTAGAACTATATACAAGAGATGAGATAATCAGTACCTCGGCCTTGGAGTTGGTGTGAAGATCACCGTAGACGTCAAGATTCTTCACGTCTACGGTGCTTGTTCCAAATTAAATGTCTACCTTGTTACCTGCTCCATTTTGTGAAGCAGCAAACTCTCTCTCTTTAACCCTCAAGATTTCTAACTCTTTCTCTTCCCGTATTTTAGTACCTTCAATCCTTCTCAGATTTTCTTCTATAATTAGAGCTAATTTTACTCTTAAAATTTTGTGCTTTATTACTCTCATTATTAGCAGTGGGAATTTGATCCAGGATCTCCTGCCAGACCCCTGTCACCACTAGAATCTCTACTGCTTACACACATCTTAGAAATTAATAGCACAAAACACTTGCTTATTACAGTAGAAATTACTTATATAAAATAATAAATCACACAGCAAAGCATATATGTTCATTAAATTATTATTATTCACGGATAATTATTATTATTAAATAACTCCATAAATAACTAAATATGCACACACCAAAATCAGGCAGAAAAATACTTGTATTAATTACGCCTGAAAAAAAGTTATTACTATTGATATTTAGTGAATCCTTACTTTAAATATTGACTATCCAGGTTTCAAATGTGAATTATCTTTCTAAATTTGATAATTCTTCCCTTCATGTCCCCAGGTTACGCTTTTAACTGCTTATCGTAAATACAAGTGGTGGCTCCTAAGGGTAAACGACCTGCCTAGTCTAGGGGCATTTATATTATTTAAAATAGAAAAAGAAACCTTCACATTAAATGTGGAGACAATATTAAATTTATTATAAGGACACAAAAACTCCCCTGTACATTATATATATATATATATATATATATATATATATATATATATTAATAGTAAGCTTACAAACACAACCTACTCTACTACATACCAACATCACCATACTCCAGTTCACCTTTACCTAGTACTCACATTAGCTGACTAGCACACTGCTACTAGTGAGTAAAACACTATTATTTATAAACACAGAGGCTCCATGAACCCCTCCCCCTCCTTCCTAACATGAGAACACTTAAACCAATAAAATAACCTATGATATACACTTACAACGGTACACCAGCCCTACAAACACCAAACTGTGACGTCTTAGGACACCTTGCTCCAGCTGCTGCGCTCCACGTACTGACTCATGACACACCTCACTCTCCTGGCCACTCTGACTGACCACGAATAATACGCGTCTGGTTTCAGAACAAATCCCGGAAATTGACAATATATATGGAGCGGTTTTTATACAATATTCAACAATACACTGCGTAATAAGAGTACAGAGGGGAGGGTTGAGGGTACAGAGGAGAAGGTGAGAAGGTTGAGGATACAGAGGGAAGGGTTGAAGGTACAGAGGAACAGGTTGAGGATACAGAGGGGAGGGTTGAGGGTACAGTGGGCAGGGTGGAGAGCACAGAGGGGAAGGATGAGGGTACAGAGGGAAGAGTTGAGAATACAGAGGGGAGGGGAGAGTTAAGGGTACAGATGGGAGGGTTAAGGATACAGAGAAAGTTGACAGCACAGAGGGGAGGGTTGACGGTACAGAGGGGAGGGTTGAGGGTACAGAGGGGAAGGTTGAGGGTACAGAGAGGAGGGTTGAGGGTGCAGGGGAAGGGTTAAGGGAACAGAGGAAGGTTGAGGGTACAGAGGGGAGAGTTGAGGGTACAGAGGGGCAGGTTGAGGATACAGAGGGGAGGGTTGAGGATGCAGAGGAGAAGGTTGAGGATACAGAGGAGAGGGTTTAGGAACAGAGGGAGGGAGGGTTGAGGATGCAGAGGGGAGGGTTAAGGGTACAGAGGGAAGGGGAGGGTTGAGGGTACAGTGGGGAGGGTTGAGGGTAGGATTGGTGGTACAGAAGGGAGGGTTGAGGGAACAGAGGGGAGGGTTGAGGGTACAGAGGGGAGGGGTAGGGGAGGGTTGAGGATACAGAGGAGAGGGTTTAGGGAACAGAGGGGAGGGGAGGGTTGAGGATGCAGAGGGGAGGGTTAAGGGTACAGAGGAAGGGAGGTTGAGGGTACAGTGGGGAGGGTTGAGGGTAGGATTGGTGGTACAGAAGGGAGGGTTGAGGGAACAGAGGGAGGTTGAGGGTACAGAGGGTAGGATTGGTGGTACAGAAGGGAGGGTTGAGGGTACAGAGGGAGGGTTGAGGGTACAGAGGGAGGGTTGAGAGTGTAGAGGGAGGGTTGAAGGTACAGAGTGGAGGGAAGGGTTGAGGGTATAGAGTGGAGGGGAGGGTTGAGGGTACAGAGGAGATTGTTGAGGGTACAGAGGAGATTGTTGAGGGTACAGAGGGGAGGTGAGTGTTGAGGGTAAAGTGGGGAGGGGAGTGTTTAGAATACGGAGGGGAGAGTTGATGGTACAGAGGGGAGGGTTGATGTGTTCACCATGGAAATATCAAAGTTGTGTGATTACAATGAGTGAGTTATAACTGGAGGTCCCACGAGCGAATTATCACCTGGTTGTGAAGTGTTGAGTTAAGGGGGAGCGGCGCTCCCCCTGGGGGAAAGGGAATGCTCCCTGGAGGGGGTCAGCTCTCGCTGGTGGGGGGTTGGATTGTGGGGCGTCAACCCTTGGCAACACTTCATCAATCAGAACACACATATGCAAAAACACACACATGTCAGTTTCACAACGCATTTACCCGGGGTCAATCTTGGGCGGGGGTCGAGAAGTGTAAGCAAGTCTCCATTCACCTGCAGCCCCTGGTCACCTAGACACACACACACACACACACACATACACACACACACACACACACGCATACACGCATACACACACACAACACACATACATACATACATACATACATACATACATACACACATACACATACATACACTTACACACCCACACGATGTGAAGTTAATGAGGAGAATCCAGTCGGAGAATGACCAGGCAGGACTACAAAGGGATCTGGACAGGCTGCAAGCCTGGTCCACCAACTGACTCCTGGAGTTCAACCCCACCAAGTGCAAAGTCATGAAGATTGGGAAACGGTAAAGAAGACCGCAGACAGAGTACAGTCTAGGGGGCCAAAGACTACAAACTTCACTGAAGGAAAAGGATCTTGGGGTGAGTATAATACTAAACACATCTCCTGTGGCACAAATCAACCAAATAACTGCTGCAGCATACGGGTGCCTAGCAAACCTAAGAATAGCATTCCGACATCTCAGTAAGGAATCGTTCAGGACCCTGTATAACGTGTATGTCAAGCCCATATTGGAGTATACCGGTTTGGAACCCACACCTGACCAAGCACGTCAGGAAATTAGAGAAAGAGCAATGGTTTGTAACGAGACGAGTCCTGGAGCTAAGGGGTATGTCCTATGAGGAGAGGTTAAGGGAAATTGACCTGACGACACTGTAGGACAGGAGAGAAAGGGGGATATGATAACGACATATAAAATACTGAGAGGAATCGACCAGGTGGACAGAGACAGGATGTTCCAGAGATGGGACACAGCAACAAGGGGTCAGAATTGGAAGTTGAAGACTCAAAGTAGTCACAGGGATGTTAGGAAGAATTTCTTCAGTCATACAGTTATCAAGAAGTAGAATAGTCTGGAAAGAGATGTAGTGGAGGCAGGATCCATACATAGCTTTAAGAAGAGGTATGATAAATCTCATTGAACAGGTAGAGTGACCTACTAGCGACCAAATGAAAGGCAGGCCAGGAGCTGTGAATCGACCCCTGCAACCAGGATAAGGTGAGTACACACACAGACACACACACTGCAAACCTCACTCAAGGAAAAGAATCGGGGTGAGTATAATACCGAGCATATCTCCTGAGGTGCACATCAAGCAGATAACTGCTGAAGACTGAGACACTTAAGCAACATATGGGAATCTTTATTGAGGAAACGTTTCGCCACACAGTGTCTTCATCAGTCCAATACAAAGCAGAAATGTATAAGGAGAGGAGGAGTTTGAGGTAATCAGTCCCTCAGCCTGAAATCGATGTGTTCAGTCCATTAATCTTGTAGAAAGTACAGCATAGAGCCCGAGAAGTGGCTTATATACTGTAGACAGGTTTGAAATTGTACTCTACAAGTACTTTATTTTTTGTATAACTTTAAATGTAATGTCAAATTGCTTTACACAGCCTGTTTGCAAAGTGAAAATTGTATTAGTGCTGCTGTGTTGACTAGTTGCAATGTTGCACCGCCATTTGCTCTGCAAGTAGACGCCAGTTCTGCTGGTGTTAGTGCTGCCTTGTTGATAAAAGCAGCAGGACAATTACCGCCAGTAAACTTAAGAGTCACCAGACAATTTATGCCACAACAGAAAAGGTGGTTCTTGCTGTGTGTTGATTCTGCAGATTTTTTTCAGTATAGTGATGACAGTCCTACATTTCCTTCACGTACCGAGGAACAACACTCAAATGCTCAATTTGGTGATTCGTTATGTGAAGGGGACAGAGAATGTGCTTGCTCATGTATTTTCTCGTGTGTGCTGTACATAATGTAGTGTAGACATTTATCTGCTCATGTTCTGCAGTGGTTGCATAGGTGAGTAGATGGTATTTCTGACCACCTAGTGGACTGAAGCTGGGTGAGCTGGTGGAGGGGGTATCAGATTTCCCAAGAGAGTGTGTGTGTTTTTGGTGGTAGTCACGTCACCACATGCCTAGGTAAGGTAAGTTAACATAAGGTGTGGGCGGTGAGGCCTCACCTGTGTGATGTTGGTGTATGGAGTGTTGGACCAAAGATACAGTGTTAGCGGTGAAGCCTCACCATTTTTGGGTCATGAATAGTGATCCTGTGTGTTTTGTGTGTTGTGTTTCTCCAGGACCCACTTGTTTTTTTGGATCACCAAGTGGGGTGACTCCAGGGTTCCATGGTATGATGGTGTAGGTGAAGGCCTGAGAGGCCCACCTTTTGAGGGGTCAATAGTGATGACTCCAGTGTGTTTTTCAAGGCCACAGAGGTAACGAGGTTCTGACCAGAGCTTTGGTAAGATGGGTAAGGAAGAAGGATGGGTAAGGATGGAAACACGGGAAAGCGTTGGGAGGGAGGAGGGGGAGGTGGGGTTACAAAGGTAAGTGGTCTAACCACTTTGGTGCAATTTAATAAGAGTGTGTATATATGTAGTGTTATTCGTGAGTTCGTTAATTTCATAAAATATACCAGCATGCCACTGAGTTAGAAGAATGCATACTGGCTAAGCAGTTTCTGAGGTGGTGTCCTTTCGTAGGATGATTGCGAATGTTACATGGTTAGTTGTAAGGTGAAGCTTGGTAAAGGTAGGTCACCCAAAATTGGGGAGCATTTATCCTTGTTGTTGGACGTAGAATGGTTCAGGTGGTATCCACTCTTCTAATTCATCGGGGAGGTCACTCAGGATCCTTGGTCGTGGGAAGTTGTCCTTGTGAATGAAATGTCTGACTCTTTGTTGTAGGGTCGTTCTTTGGGTTCGGTGGGGAGGTGTGTTGATGACGTAGTCGGTGGTATTCATTGGTTGGAGAGGGTTTTCTCTGTCAGGTACATAGAGTTCTTCCATGTCATATAGTTGTCTCATAAGAACATAAGAACATAAGAAAGGAGGAACACTGCAGCAGGCCTGTTGGCCCATACTAGGCAAGTCCTTCACAATCCGTCCCACTAACAGAATATTTGCTCAACCCAATTTTCAATGCTACCCAAGAAATAAGCTTTGACAATTCTACCCACTCATGCGCGAATCCCACTCAAATCCAACCCCTCTCACTCATGAATTTATCCAACCTAAATTTGAAACTACCCAAGGTCCTAGCTTCAATAACCCTACTAGGCAGACTGTTCCACTCATCAACTACCCTATTTCCAAACCAATACTTTCCTATATCCTTTCTAAATCTAAACTTATCTAACTTGAATCCATTATTGCGGGTTCTCTCTTGGAGAGATATCCTCAAGACCTTATTTATATCCCCTTTGTTAATACCCATTTTCCACTTGTATAAGAACATAAGAACATAAGAAAGGAGGAACACTGCAGCAGGCCTGTTGGCCCATACTAGGCAGGTCCTTCACAATCCGTCCCACCAACAGAACATTTGCTCAACCCAATTTTCAATGCTACCCAAGAAACAAGCTTTGACAATTCTACCCACTCATGCGCGAGTCCCACTCAAATCCAACCCCTCTCACTCATGAATTTATCCAACCTAAATTTGAAACTACCCAAGGTCCTAGCTTCAATAACCCTACTAGGCAGACTGTTCCACTCATCAACTACCCTATTTCCAAACCAATACTTTCCTATATCCTTTCTAAATCTAAACTTATCTAACTTGAATCCATTATTGCGGGTTCTCTCTTGGAGAGATATCCTCAAGACCTTATTTATATCCCCTTTGTTAATACCCATTTTCCACTTGTATACCTCGATCATGTCTCCCCTCATTCTACGTCTTACAAGTGAATGTAATTTTAGGGTCTTCAATCTTTCTTCGTAAGGAAGATTTCTAATGCTATGTATAAGAACATAAGAAAGGAGGAACACTGCAGCAGGCCTGTTGGCCCATTCTAGGCAGGTCCTTCACATTCCATCCCACTAACAGAATATTTGTTCAACCTAATTTTCAATGCTACCCAAGAAATAAGAACATAAGAACATAAGAAACATAAGAAAGGAGGAGCACTGCAGCAGGCCTGTATACCTCGATCATGTCTCCCCTCATTCTACGTCTTAGTTTATCTATCCTGACATTAATTGCAGCGATTTCCTGTTGTATATGCAGGTCTTCCATCCTGATTCTGTCTCTGAATCTGGTGCCAGTGATAAAGCGGAGGGCTCTGTTCTCGACACGTTGGAGCTGCAGCATGTTGGTTTTAGTTGTTAGTGATATAGGTACGCAAGGGTATTCCAGCAAAGGTCTGATCATCATCTTATAGAGGTGCTTCTTGATGTGGGGAGGTGCTTCTTTGAATCTGAATAGTTGGCCGAGGCGGCTTTAGCTAGGTTCACTTTTTTGGTGATGTGAGAAGTGGAGTGTAGCAATCTGTCGATCTCGTATCCCAGAATCTTGTTTGGATTTCTGATAGCGACACGTGAACCTCTTATGGAGATACCTTTGTCTTCTATGGTAGAGGGGAGGCAGCCGATGGTGCTGATGAGGACTTTTTCTGGGTTAGTTGTGATTCTCCATTTTTTCTCCCAGTTAACTGTTCTTCGTAATTCCTCGTTCATTTTCTCTATTACTCTCCTGTGTTTGGATGCCCCTGATACGGGGGTGGATGACACTACATGGATAACATCGTCTGCAAATTGGGTGATGATGGTATCGTTGTGTTCAGGTTGTGGGAGGTCGTTTACATATATATTGAAGAGTATGGGCTTAGACATGAGCCTTGTGGTACTCCAGCTGTCGGAGTGAATGGTACTGCTGTTTTGCCATTGAAGTTGGTGATGATGCTTTTGCCTGTTAGGAAATTGAATATGAACCTGAGAAAGGTCCAATTGTGGTCTGGTAGGTCGGCAAGTTTGAATATAAGACCATCGTGCCATAGGCTGTCGAAGGCTTTGTGAACGTCCCTAGTTGCAATTAGGGCCAGGTTTGCTTGTTTCCTCAAGCTATCCACCGCATCAAAGATGATGTTGACAGCATGCTGTGTTCCACGGTGGAACCTGAAGCCAAACTGCTTTTCGGTGAAGAGGTGATTGTATTCCAAGTAGTAGTTCAGTCTGTTGGAGATTTATTTTTTCGAAGACTTTGCCAGCGACTTCGAGTAGAGAGATAGGTCTGTAGTTTTCTGGATTACGGGTGTCCTTGTTGGGTTTTGAGATGAAGATCATCTTTGTTGTCTTGAATGTTATAGGGAAGTGGCCAGACGCCAGGACAGCATTAAAGATGTTTAACAGAGACATCTTGCAGTTACGGGGTAGGTACTTGAGTTGTTTTACTGTTATGCCTGAAGGGCCAGGGGCCTTATTTCTCATTCGGTGTCATGTAGGGGGGTAAGGAAACAAGGGATAATCGGGGAATATGGGAGTAAAGGGAGGGAGTGAGTAGGTAGGAGAGGTGAGGTGACAGGAGCGGAGGTAATGGAGGTAATGTGAGGTCACTGGTGACTACACCATCACCTCTCATTACCACCACACTACTCACCCTCTCTCTACCTAAAATAAAATATAATAAAATAAAGTATAAGCATAAAGAATAATAAGAATATAACGGGGCAGTGAATATTACTATTCCACTCAAACACAGTTTATTTAAGTCCTTGTACAATAATATATTTGGGAACAGGAGAACACTATTGGGTTTAGATAAATGGGGATTGTACATATAAGCAGCGAGACAGGGAATACAATCAACTGACGAAACAGAATATAACTTACAATATAGTTCAGAGGACAGTTCACCACAGCAACTCAGTCACACTTCTAGCCACAGGTCCCATGACCTGCTCCAACAGAACTCTGCCCAGTGTCTCCAACAGTCTCCTCCAGAGACTCTACAGCAGCTCTCTCTCAGAGCTCTGCACACCGGCAGTCGCTCTGCTAGAATCTCGTGCCCAGAGCTCTGCACACAGGCCAGAGCTCTGCCAGAATGTCTCCAGCCCAGAGCTCCGCACACAGGCCAGAGCTCTGCACACAGGCCAGAGCTCTGCCAGAATGTCTCCAGCCCAGAGCTCCGCCAGAATCTCCTTTCTAGTTGTTTCCTCGGCCTTATATAGTCCTCCAAGCATCCCCCCAATGAGGAGTGTACCACGTGCTTTGACCTGACGCCGACCTGACTCTAGTTCAAGACAAAAGACCTGAGCCTTAAGCCTTAATACATAGCATTAGAAATCTTCCTTACGAAGAAAGATTGAAGACCCTAAAATTACATTCACTTGTAAGACGTAGAATGAGGGGAGACATGATCGAGGTATACAAGTGGAAAATGGGTATTAACAAAGGGGATATAAATAAGGTCTTGAGGATATCTCTCCAAGAGAGAACCCGCAATAATGGATTCAAGTTAGATAAGTTTAGATTTAGAAAGGATATAGGAAAGTATTGGTTTGGAAATAGGGTAGTTGATGAGTGGAACAGTCTGCCTAGTAGGGTTATTGAAGCTAGGACCTTGGGTAGTTTCAAATTTAGGTTGGATAAATTCATGAGTGAGAGGGGTTGGATTTGAGTGGGACTCGCACATGAGTGGGTAGAATTGTCAAAGCTTATTTCTTGGGTAGCATTGAAAATTGGGTTGAGCAAATATTCTGTTAGTGGGACGGATTGTGAAGGACCTGCCTAGTATAGGCCAACAGGCCTGCTGCAGTGTTCCTCCTTTCTTATGTTCTTATGTTCTTATGAACGGCAGGTGTGGCTGCTTAGGTAGACCTCACAGCACCCTGACTACATTACATCCCCCTTTGTCCCCCAGTTTAAAATATCTGAGAACTAGGACAATTTGTCCTAAGTTATTAGACTATTTTAATCCTAAACCCTTAATTATATTACAATACAAAGACAAAATTACACATAACATAATATAAAAGTATACAACTACATATATTTCCGTCAGCCTTCTCAACTACCACAAGGCAGCATAATCAGTACACCTCGCAGGTGACCAGCATAACAGTTGCTCTCTGGTGCAAAGCCTCCTTACCCGTCATTTCTCCTTAAAACTAAATGCTCCAGTGCCTTCCCTACTTCTACTAGAAATGCACTAGCCGGTGCTAGTCACCCTCGCACGTTAACCATTGGGCCAAACCTCTCTAGGCTTCTTTGGCGTGGAAAACTGCTCCAACGGGTTGCATTCTTTCAAGTAACTGCAACTGGACCACATCACGACCACCAAGGTCGTATGTTAACACACTTCACATACACACTTCAACTTCTGAAAATCGAGATAGGGCAAGCATCGCAGCTAAGACCCACCATTATCCTATGCCACTACTAGGATTCACTGGCCTCATAAAACAAGGTAGCCATGATCACTTGACCGTTTCCAAGGTCACCTTATTCCACACAGGTAACACTAACACTTCTGGCAAGTCAAAGTAGGCTGGGAACATCTCACACTCTTAATTGTCTCTCATAGCTGGCAGGACATCCCCCATACTGGTCGTACAGGGTGGCCAGCATGACAGCATACACCTCCATACCACCCATGGCAGCACGCTGGTCCCAGCAGCCGGAGTCCATCCCCACGGCTCGCGTCCTTCCACATCTCCGAGGATGGCAGCTCCTTCATAGTAGATTCTCCTGTCCTGGCACACCAGACAGAATCCCTCATACTCCACTGCAGCATCACCGCCATCATCTCCTCCCGAGCTAGGCAGCATCGCAGCATCACAGCACCGCCACAGCATCGCAGCACGGCTACAGCATCGCAGCACGGCTATAGCATTGCAGCACGGCCCCAGCATCGCAGCATGGCCATAGCATCACAGCACGACCACAGCATCTCAGCGTCACAGCACGGCAGGCAGCAGCACACAGCCAGTCTCAGCATAGCAGACAGCATCAGACAGCCTCGTCTCAGTAAACCGCAGCATCATAAGCAGCCGACATCAGCAGTAGCAGACTAGGGTCAGATGCTCAAGGTGAGGTGAGGTCACTTCTGGTCATTAACAGAGGTGCGGTCACTCATCCCTGGCAACTGCGGGTAACTTGCGGTCAGTGGGTGATGGTCACAGGGTGGGTGACACCCACTACAATGGATGACAGACCAGGGCAGCAATACAGCAACTGGAGCACAGCTGGATGACTGGGCGCATCAGCTGGGTGACTGGACACATCAGCTGGGTGACCATGAGAGCCAGCTCTTCAATGGGTGACAGTTGTGGATGATTCTTCCAAGGCGGGCTGGGTGACTGGGTGACTTCTCGTTTCTCTGTAAATATTCAATTTCGGCCAGTAATTGCGTCCCACAAAAGTCTCACCCAAACACTTATAACCTCCACCATTTATCCCAACCCAACACACAACTCCACCAAATATAATATTACAACCACACAATTACTCAGACCCGCGGTCAAAAAAGGGTCAGCTTAAGTCACTTGGATTATAATATCACACAGATATTTACTTGAACTTTACACACACAAAAAAATTATAGCAAATGGTAGCATAACACAAATATAACCGAGCAGTCAAAAGGCACATGGGACTGGTTCCTACTATAAAAATAATAAGAACCACCACCGCTTAGACACCATGTCATGTAGGGGGGGTATGGAAATAAGGGATAATCGGGGAATATGGGAGTAAAGGGAGGGAGTGAGTAGGTAGGAGAGGTGAGGTGACAGGAGCGGAGGTAATGGAGGTAATGTGAGGTCACTGGTGACTACACCATCACCTCTCATTACCACCACACTACTCACCCTCTCTCTACCTAAAATAAAATATAATAAAATAAAGTATAAGCATAAAGAATAATAAGAATATAACGGGGACAGTGAATATTACTATTCCACTCAAACACAGTTTATTTAAGTCCTTGTACAATAATATATTTGGGAACAGGAGAACACTATTGGGTTTAGATAAATGGGGATTGTACATATAAGCAGCGAGACAGGGAATACAATCAACTGACGGAACAGAATATAACTTACAATATAGTTCAGAGGACAGTTCACCACAGCAACTCAGTCACACTTCTAGCCACAGGTCCCAAGACCTGCTCCAACAGAACTCTGCCCAGTGTCTCCAACAGTCTCCTCCAGAGACTCTACAGCAGCTCTCTCTCAGAGCTCTGCACACCGGCAGTCGCTCTGCTAGAATCTCGTGCCCAGAGCTCTGCACACAGGCCAGAGCTCTGCCAGAATGTCTCCAGCCCAGAGCTCCGCACACAGCCCAGAGCTCCGCCAGAATCTCCTTTCTAGTTGTTTCCTCGGCCTTATATAGTCCTCCAAGCATCCCCCCAATGAGGAGTGTACCACGTGCTTTGACCTGACGCCGACCTGACTCTAGTTCAAGACAAAAGACCTGAGCCTTAATCCGAACGGCAGGTGTGGCTGCTTAGGTAGACCTCACAGCACCCTGACTACATTACATCGGCCAATGACTTGGGTCATTTCCCTGAGGGTAATTGGCCTAGTGAGAGGGTGTTCGCTTTCGAGAGAAGATGTATCAATTAATGGTATTGGGTGAGTCTTCCCAGTTTTCGTCCCGCCATTGGTTGACCCACTTCTACTGTCATTGTGTGAGATAATTTTCTCCCACACTTCACCCAACAACTTAGCTTGGTCTTGTGGGTCATCGAGGAGGGTAGTCACTGCCTCACCATCCACGTCGGTGAAGGAGTGTGTGAGGTGCTGTGTGGGTGAGTGTTTAGCCCCAGTAGCCTACGGATCTTACTCCAGAATTGTTCTGGACGATGCTTATACTGGTTAGTTTGAAGCACACGGTATTTCCATATTTCTCTTTTGTGCTGTGTGATTTGGGTTATTAATTCCCTTCTCATTTTTTTGGAGTACCTCGCGTGTAGGCTGTCCTGTGTAGAAGTGCCTACTACATTCAGCTTGGTAATTATTCATTCTGTCTTTTATTTCCCTGGTTGGTTTGTACTGTTGGTGGACCCTGGAAGTTGTTAGTTGGCAACATGCTTCTGTGGCCTCAGTGACTCTCACATGGAGGGAGGTGATCGCCTCAGTGACTCTCACATGGAGGGAGGTGATCGACTCATCTGTTGCAGTGGAGGGTTGGTTCTCAAGAGAAATAGTCTGGTCGTTTACTAGGTAGTCCCTGAAGGAGTCGAAGCCTAGTGTTTTTAGGTTGGGTTTGGGTCGGGTGGGTGTGCTTGATTATGACAGGGATGTGGTGTGAGCCGACGTTACCGCCTGGGAAGAGACTGCAGTGGAACAGGTCACAATCCCTGGTGGTGAGTACTACGTCGGGTGTACCCGGATGGGACCCCACGAATGATTTAAACAATGGGCCCTGGAACGATAAGTTTCTTGCTGCCATTAGATTGAAAAGTTGTTTCCCTTTGTGGTCGCCCTGTGAGTGGGCGGCGCCACAGTTGAAGAGAGCGGGGTGGTGGGCGTTGAAATCCCCTGCCAGGACTGTAGGGACATTTCTACTGGGTAACCTGTGTAAGGGAATAGACTCCATCACTGCCTTGCCAGAGGCGTGCTTACACTACAGCTACAAAACTGCAACATTAACACCCCTCCTTCAGAGTGCCGGCACTGTATGTATATATATATATATATATATATATATATATATATATATATATATATATAATATATATATATATATATATATATATATAATACATATATATATATATATATATATATATATATATATTTTATATATATATATATATATATATATATATATATATATATATATATATAATACATATATATATATATATATATATATATATAATACATATATATATATATATATATATATATATATATATATATATATATATAATACATATATATATATATATATATATATATATATATATATATATATATAATACATATATATATATATATATATATATATATATATATTATATATATATATATATATATATATATATATATTATATATATATATATATATATATATATATATATATATATATATATATATATATATATATATATATATATATATATATATATATATATATATATATGAAACAACCACTATGAAAATAGAAGAATTCCAGTGCTTTCGTGACTACTCACATTATCAAGGATAATGTGAGTAGTCACGAACGCTTGGAATTCTTCTATTTTTCATAGTGTTGTTTTGCATATTTTGATATCACCTGTTTACTGTGATCTTTTTGCATATATATATATATATATATATATATATATATATATATATATATATTTTTTTGGGTCCACCTCTGGTGCAAATTGTGGGACCCATAGCCTCGGAGAAGTGGATAAAAGGCATCAAGGAAGAATATTTGGATTTCTTCCTGAAGCCGTTTGAATATTCCACTTCTCCTACCACCCATCCTATATACACACATACATACATATAAATGCTTTATTAATAGACAGAATACATTTATAAAACACACAAACATGAACATGAATACAATGGTACAATATGTCAAAGATTATGAATCTCCTCCAGCTCCTCCGAAGCCGGGCGCGAGCCGGTATGCAGCATGCGTTTCCCTCTGGATGGCCACGCTGAGACGCTGGAACATGAACGTGGCTGCCCTTGGGTCCCTGGTGGTGTCGATGAGTCTGGAACCCAGCTCTTTAAGGAAACGTGTTGCATTTTTTCCCCACGCTCCCAAGGTCTCCGATCCCACTGGGACAAATTTATACTGTTGGCTTATGTCCCTGTACTTGCCGATCTTGTACTCCTCTCTGTGGTCAGCAGCTCCTCCCTGTCGCCCAACACTGTGATGGATGTAGGTGTCAGCCAGTGTCGACACGCAGGTATAATCCCATGCTAAGAGCTTGCCATTCTTCCAAGGATAGATGGTGATCCCGTCGGGCGGTTTGCTGGGTTGTGGGCGTTGTTGGCTGCTAGTGATCGAGGCTCTCTCTCGGCTGGGCATCCAGCTGTAGCGAGGGTTCTCTTTATGATGTCGTTGACCTCATTGTGTCTTGCATGCCAACCCTTGGTTTTAGAACAGTTAAGACCATGTAGACCATATTGGTCGGCTTGCGCATCGCCGCAAATACACGTATATTCCGTGTGAATGGGGGCAGCAAGGCGCAGAGCCACTGCAATACGAAGGGTCTTAGGGTCCAGGCGTGTTCCCATGGCCGAAATGGGAACTGTTTGGAGGAAGTCCCCAGAGTGAGGTGCACTCACGGCTAGGAGACGGGCAGTCTCCCTGTCTGATGTTACGGCCCTGAGCATATTGGCAAGTATCTTTTCAACAATGGGGCTGTCCCAGCTTGACTGTTTGTAGGCCTGTTCTTCACTAGGTTTTGGTGTTGGAGCAGCAAGAGTCTCCCATTCAGTGATGGCACTGGTGTAGCTAGGGTCCTGTATTCCTGCTGAATCACTGAGGTTGTATGGAAGAATTTGTTTTATTAGCTCATTTGATGCTATGGAAGAGGATAAGAAGGCTGGTAGGGCAATCTGGGAGGATTTGCGTACTCCCAGCCCCCCAAGTCTGACAGGAAGTGAAGCTTGCAACCACTGTCCATCTTCGAGGGAAAGATTCAATACACTCTCTAGCATGGTCTTGAGGAGAGAGTCGTATTCCTCGAGTTTCGGGCTGTTGAAGGCTGGGGAACATCTCAGGAAGTATGTAAGTTTTGGGATTGACAGGCACCTGGTGAGTAGGTAGAAGGCATCATGTGTATCAATGTCTTTCATCCTACCTTCCATCGTCCTGAGGTCGGAGATTTTTTTTTCCAGGACCAGATCGATGGCATTGGGCCCAAGGGGAGCACCAAGGAGAGTGCTGTTGGCTGGATCGATGGCTCGTGCCCCTGGTAAAACAGCCCTAATGTCCTGGATCATCTGTGGATTGGTGGAAACTATCTCACATTTGGTGGGGTTTAAAGATAGGCCCAGGCTGCCTACCATATCTTTAATTTTCCTGATGTCTCCCAGGAGAGATTGTGTAGTGCCAGCTAGGGTCCCGTCATCCAAGAACCAGATATTGAGCTCACTGGACAATGTTTCTGTGACATCCTTGATGGCTAGACAGAATAGAAAGGGAGCAAGAGGGTCCCCCTGTTGCACACCCTCACACGAGTCAATTTCATGGTCCCCAAACAAAAGTTTAGAAGCCACACTATAACACGATTCTATGAAGGGATAGAGGGGGGGAAAGTGCCTAGAAACTGCTTGGAGAGCAGCATCCCTTCTGACTGAGTTGAAAGCATTGGCAAAGTCCAATTTGATTAAGGCTTTTTCATTGGACATGTTGTTGATGTATACTCGTGCTGCATGGGCAGCTGCTTCACAGCCTTGTTGAACACCAAAACCGAGCTGAGTTGGTTTCAACATTGAGGCAGCATCTTGACTCACCGTTCGTACTGCAGCCTTGGCACCTAGGCGCCGAAGGGTGTTGCCCACTGCAATGGGCCTGATTCCTCCATCCTTTTCCGGAGGGCACACAGTGAGGCACCAAAGAAAAGGGGTCTAATGGTCTGTGGGACACTACCAGCCAGGCACCCATTGGAAAATTTGGTGAGTTCAGACAACAATCTTTCAGAGACCTCACCAAGACCTGGATTGAGCATTTGTTTCAAGTGTTGTGGCCTTAAACCAGTGAAACCTCCTGCTGAGCCCTGTGGGAAAGACATAGCAGCTTTATACACATACATATATACATATATATATGTATGAATAGGTGGTTTTTGTGTCCTTATAATAAATTTAATATTGTCTCCACAGTTAATGTGAGGGTACAAGCTGTCCCTAGAGTAGTTTCTTTTTCTATTTTAAATAATATAAATGCCTCTAGACTAGGCAGGTCGTTTACCGTTAGGAGCCACCACTTTTATTTACGCTTCGCAGTTAAAAGCGTAACAACCCTCAACCTTTATCTCTGTACCCTCAACCTCCACTCTGTCCCCTCAACCCTTCCCTCTGTACCCTCAACCCTCCCTTTGTACCCTCAACCCTCCCTCTGTACCATCAACCGTCCCCTCTGTACCATCAGTCCTCCCCTCTGTACCCTCAACCCTCCCCTCTGTACCCTCAACCCTCCCCTTTGTACCCTCAACCCTCCCCTCTGTACTTTCAACCCTCCCCTCTGTACCCTCAATCCTCTGTATCCTCAACCCTTTCCTCTGTACCCTCAATCCTCCCCTCTGTACCAATCAACCGTCCCCTCTGTACCCTCAATCCTCCCCTCTGTACCATTAACCCTCCCCTCTGTACCCTCAATCCTCTGTATACTCAACCCTCCCCTCTGTACCCTAAACCCTCCCCTTTGTACCATCAACCGTCCCCTCTGTACCCTCAATCCTCTGTACCCTCAATCCTCTGTATCTTCAACCCTCCCCTCTGTACCCTCAACCCTTACTTCATTGCTCTTTAGTTCAGTGGCGTCACGGTTGTTACTAATCTTGCAATCTATGGAATGAAGAATTTTGAAAAACCGAGTAAAAAAATAAGGGCTCACTAAATTTGTGACCCTTACAAACGCCATAAAAAAACCGAGTTTTCAATATTTCTCAGTTTTCTTTAAACGTTTGTACACAATTTAAAATTTTGTTGAATCTTTTAAGAAAAATAAATGTCTAAGGTGCCACACCTGACCACCTGAGAGGTCTGAGGTGCCAGACCTGATCACCTGAGAGGTCTGAGATGCCAGACCTGGACACCTGGAGGACTGAGGTGCCAGACCAGACCACCTGAGAGGTCTGAGATGCCAGACCTGGACACCTGAGAGGTCTGAGATGCCAGACCTGGACACCCGAAAGGTCTGGCACCCACTCTCCAGGTTTAAGGGTTTGAAGCCGATCAGACAAAGCATTCACTTGTTGTTGAGTGGAAAACAATTTGTGTAATGAAATTGACACATTAAAACCCACACAATGCCTGAAAATTTGAAGCCGATCAGAAGAGGCATTCTTCAGCTATTGTATACAACAGTTACAAGCTTAATATATATTGTGCGTTTTGGAAGTACGTTTGTTTTTTCTTGTTATGTATTCTTGTACTTTCGTGAAATGAATTAGTTCATTCTTTTAATATATACTGCATGTATGTATGTGTGTGTGTGTGTGTGTGTATGTGTATGTGTGTGAGTGCGTGTGTTGTACCTCTGTATTACAACAGTAACGCATGTAAGAGACGTCTCCCGCAGTGAGGTTTACTAACGCATCGGTCATGTGTATTACGTCGTAGAGAGAGTGATAAGAATGCTTCGTGTCAACGCTGACGGATGTGCTCATATCTGGCCTTGATGGAGACCACAACACGAATCTATCTGGACCAGATAGACTGGCGAGACAAACTCAGATAGACCAATCAGAGAACTCGATGCAGACATCATTCATCTCTACCACCTGGAAGGTCGTCCCTGTCTCTCCTCTCTATGTATGCATGTATGTATGTATGTATGTATGTATATATGTATATGTATGTTTGTATGTATGTATGAATGTATGTATGCATGTATGTTTGTATGTATATATGTTTGTATGTATGTTTGTATATATATATATATATATATATATATATATATATATATATATATATATATATATATATATATATATATATATATATATATATATATATATATATATATATATAGGATGGGGTCCACCTCTGGTGTCAATTGTGGGACCCATTGCCTCGGAGAAGTGGATAAAAAGACTTCAAGGAAGAATATTTAGATTTCTTTCTGAAGCCATTTGAATATTCCACTTCCCCTACCACCCCATCATTTTTATACAAACTTTATTTCAAGACAAAATACAATGGGGAGTAAAACAACATAGATAACAACTCAGAGCTACATGTCAAATACTTCGTCCAGCACCCCGGTAGTGGGCCGCGTGCCCAGAATACTGCAGGCATTTCCCCTCTGGATCGCAACACTGAGTCTCTGAAAGAGGAAGCTGTATGTATGTATGTATGTATGTTTATATGTATATGTATGTTTATATGTATGTATGAATGTATGTATGCATGTATGTTTGTATGTATATATGTTTGTATGTTTATATGTTTGTTTGTATGTATGTTTTTATATATATATATATATATATATATATATATATATATATATATATATATGTCGTGCCGATTAGGTAAAACTGGTTAATTAACAAGAACTCATTTAAAATTAAGTCCTTTCTAAAAAAAATTCTTATACGTTTAAAGATATATATTTTTATTTATGTTAATGTAAGAATTTATAATTTTGTACCAAGAGAAACCTTGAAAACCTACCTAACCTTATTACAATAAGCGCAATTTAATTTAGCCTCACCCAACTAAATATATTTTAGATACGTTAACATTAATTTAATAATAAACAAACACAATGAAATATATTTTTTCGTTATGTTCAGAATGATTTTGGCGAAATTATTGCATACACAAATTTTCACTTGTCTTAAATAGCAAGGTGAGCGTTGCTATTTAAGCTCAAAATCCAAGTTTTATCTAATCGGCACGACATTATATATATATATATATATATATATATATATATATATATATATATATATATATATATCGTGCCTAATAGGTAAACTGGTCAATTAGCAAGAACTTATCTAAAATTAAGTCCTTTCTCAAATTTTCTCTTATACGTTTGAAGATATTTTTTTTTTCATTTATGTTAATGTAAAATTTATAATTTTGCACCAAAAGAATCTTAGAAAACTTACCTAACCTTAATATAACAAACGCAATTTAATTTAGCCTAATCCAACTAATATATTTTTGATACGTTTACAATAATTTAATAATAAACAAACACAATGAAATATATTTTTTCGTTAGGTTCAGAATGATTTTGCGAAATTATTGCATAAACAAATTTTCGATTGTCTTATATGTCAAGATGAGCGTGGCTATTTAAGCCAAAATCGCAAGTTTTACCTAATCGGCACGACATTTTGACTATTGTAGAAGATTCTGATCTTCAACCAGTCGTTTAAATTTTGACGACTGTTCCATATTTAATTTATTAAACAGTCATTTTGATTTGGACGGTTTTACAAAATTCTCCATTCCATAGATTCCATAAATTCTGACATAAACTTAACGCCACTGGACGTCGCATAAACAACATTGAGTCCATGTCAATGCACTCTGCCTCAGCCCTAAATTCGTTTAATTCTATGTTCGTCAAAACTGCAAGACTCTGCTATTACGTACCTTAAATCTGCTATGGCTAGGGAACCTAGACACAGAGGTCATGCCACAGTCACTAAACACAACGGATATAACCCCACTCCACAAAGGAGACAGTAAAGCAATAATAAAGAATTATAAACCGATAGCACAAACGTCCCAAATAATAAAAATCTTTGAAAGGATTTAAAGAAGCAAGATCGTCAGCCACTTGGATTCCCAACAACTGCACAACCCAGGTAACCTGGGTTTAGAGCAGGTCGCTCCTGCCTCTCACAAGTACTGGACCATTGTGACATGGTCTTGGATACACCAGAGGACAAACAGAATGCGAATGTAGCATACACAGACTTTGCGAAGGGCTTCGACACGTGCGATCATGGTGTAATAGCACATAAAATACCTGATAAATGAATAACTGGAAAAGTTGGCAAAAGGATTTTTAACTTTCTAATCAATAGAACACAAAGAGTAATAGTTAATAGAGTTAAGTCAGAGACTGCCACAGTGGAAAGCTCTTTTCCACAAGGTATAGTACTCGCCCCCATCCTTTGCCTCATCCTCATATCCGACATAGACGGAGATGTAAACAATAGCACCGTGTCTACCTTGCAGATAGTTCTAGAATTTACATGAGAGTGTCATCCATTAAGGACGTTGTTAATCTTAAAACGGATATAAACCAAGTGTTCCAGTGAGCCGCAGGAGACAATATGATGTTCAATGACGACAAATTTCAGTTTCTCTGTTAAAACTTGATAAATTAAAAGCTTAACCGGAGTATGAAACAAATTCTAACCACATAATTAAGCGAGAACTAATGTGAGAGACTTAAAAGTGATAATGTCAGGGGATATTATTTTCAAAGACCACAACAATGACATTATCACAACTGCGAGGAAAATGGAAGAATGGAGAATGAGAAATCTTCAAAACAAGATGCCAAGCCAATGATGATCCTCTTCAAGCCACTTGTTGTATCTAGGCTGGAACACTTCTGTACACTAACAGTCCCTTTCATGTCAGGCCAAACTGCACATCTGGAGAATGTACAGAGAACCTTCACTACAAGTATCACTTCAGTCAATCACCTAAATTACTGGGAACGTTTGAAATTTCCTGTCATGTACTCCTTGGAGAGCAGGTGAGAAAAAAACATAATAATTTACCTGGGGTTTACCTGGGGAGAGTTCCAGGGGTCAACGCCCTGCGGCTCGGTCTGTGACCAGGCCTCATAATAATTTATACATAATAATTTATACCTGGGAAACCCGTAGAGGAACTGAAGCCACATCTATGCACAAAATAACTTCCTACGGTACCAATGAAAACAGGGGTACCGTAAGAACACTGACGAAAAAAACAATAATTGTAAGGAGCCCAAGACTGCTCAACAGCCCTCCAAGCATACATAAGGAAATTACCAATAGGCCCTGGTTGCCTTCAAGAGGAGCTGAAAGATTCGTGAAGTCAGTACCTGACCAGCCGGGCTGTGGTTCGTACGTTGGAGTGCCACCACCAGTAATAACTTGGTTGATCAGGTCTTTATTCACATGGAAGTCTGGTCATGGACTGGGTCGCAAGGGCGTTGACCCCGGAACACCCTCCAGGTAGACTCCAGGTAAGTGGGGAAAACCCACGTGCGGGTATCACCCACGTATTGGTGGAGGATTCCGTGTGCGGGTAGAGGATACCCTCATGTGAGTGGCCGATATCCTCGTGTGGGTGGGAGATATCCAGGCGTGGGTGGGGATATCCAGGCGAGGGTGGGGTATCCAGGAGTTTACCTGGAGTTTACCTGGAGAGATTCCAGGGGTCAACGCCCATGCGGCCCGGTCTGTGACCAGGCCTCATGTTGAGTGGGTACGGATACCCAGCCGTGGGTGGCAAATCCCAGTCTTGGGTGGGGGTTACTCAGACGTGGGTGGGGATACCATGGCGTAGGTGGGGATACGCAGGCGTGGGTAGGGATACCTCTGCGTGGGTGGTGATACCCATGCGTGGGTGGGGGATATCCAGGCCTGGGTGGGGATACAGTGGATTCCTCCAGTGTTGTTTATGGTTGTAAACACCAATGTAAAATACCATTGTAAAACACCAATGTAAAACACCATTATAAAACACCAATGTAAAAACACCAATGTAAAACACCATTGTAAAACACCATTGTAAAACACCAACGTAAAGCACCAATGTAAAACACCAATGTAAAACACCATTGTGAAACACCAATGTAAAACACCATTGTAAAACACCATTGTAAAACACCATTGTAAAACACCATTGTAAAACACCATTGTAAAACCAGTGTAAAACACCAATGTAAAACACCATTGTAAAACACCATTGTAAAACACTGCATGTTATGTTTGGGCTGTAAACCACTACGAGAAAACCAAACACTTGCTGCTGTTATTGTTGCTGCTGTTGTTGTCGCTGTTCCATTGC